>JACRUU010000023.1:195000-240000 GCA_030449085.1 Kryptopterus vitreolus
CGAGGAAAATACGAGCGGAGCGGAAAAGGCTGCTCGGCCAATGAGAAGAGAGATATTTAAAGTCTGCATCCTGCAGCGTCTACATCTCAACATAGTTCCTCACATGTTACAGCTGTTATGGGTTCAGCTATGGATACCATCGCTCTCATTTGTCCCGCATCTGCTATTGATAGAACTTTCGACAGTTATAAAGCGCTTGGCCTGATTTGTCGTCAAAATAGAGATGTCTCATTGGTTTCTGTGTGTGTGTGTGTGTGTGTATGTGTGTGTGTTTCTCTTTGCAGGCGTATCCTCTGAGCTCTCTGACCAAGAAACAACCCACAGTCCTGGTTATTTGTGGTCCAGATCAAAACGGTGCCATTGGCTTGGTCTGCGCTCGACACCTGCGCATATTTGTGAGTACACGGAATATCCAGGAGTGGAATCTCGGACAGAATCCTTCCCTTCCCACACCAGTGTTCTCTTTATCTCCTGGAATCCGTTTATCTACAAGAGAATACGAGAACTTTACCATGTGTGTTAGCGATGACAAATTTACAGCGTATCAGTATTCAGACTCTGGAAAATCTATCGATAAAATCTGCAAAGACGTTCTCTATCACTGAAAGGGCTGTGGTTTGGCTCAGGACTGCACAGAGCAGGCATTTCTTACATTACAGCATTCCTGCAACGCAAAAGGCACATTCACACGCTCGCATCTCCGGGAGCAAAAAAATCTGCTTTTACCTGCTGTTTCTGATTCACACAAAGATTCCACAAGCAGAAAACACAAGAGTGTGTGTGTAGTGAAGGGTTAGGGTTAGAAAATGACATATAAATACATTCATGTAAGCAGCACTAATGTTATTAATGCATGATTAATGCAGCACACATTTCTGTTTCATTATTGCAATTAAAAAATATAAATAATTATAATATGGAAGAGGTGGAAATCAAAGCTTTACTTTACTCAGGAATAAAAATGATAATAAATTCCACTGATCAATTATTTTTAATCAATAAACATTAACGTTACTGACACACCAAATCTCAAATCAAACACGAGGAATAAATCCGGATATTAAACGTGTCCGTGTGGAAACAGTAAAAGTCACATTCAGTGTCGTGATGATTTACATCATTTTATTCACCATCAGAACTTTAAATCAGGAGTGTGAAACTCATCATCACCGTCTTCCACATCAATGTTACTGTTTCCCTCAAAGGTCCAGGTGTAAATATAAGAGTGTATAGTGTGTGATGAGCGACGCCTCATAACACAAAACACACAACACTTTTTCTCCTTGTGTATATAAGTTGTGAGATGTGTAGTGCAGTTGAGTGTAGTGTATATATTTGTGTAGTGTATATAAGTTGTGTAGTGTATGTGAGTTGTGTAGTGTATATAATGTATATAAGTTGTGTAGTGTATGTAAGTTGTGTAGTGTATATAAGTTGTGTAGTGTATATAATGTATATGAGTTGTGTAGTATATGTAAGTTGTGTAGTGTATATGAGTTGTGTAGTGTAAGTTGTGTAGTGTATGTAAGTTGTGTAGTGTATATAAGTTATGTAGTGAATATACTGTATGTAGTGTATATAAGTATATGTAGTGTATGTAGTGTATGTAGTGTGTGTAGTGTATGTAAGTTGTATGTAAGTGTATATGTTGCCGTTGTATGTGTTGTGTACCGTGTAGTGTAATGTATATATGAGTTATGCAGTATATGTAAGTTGTGTAGTGTATAGAATGTATATGAGTTGTGTAGTATATGTAAGTTGTGTAGTGTAAATAATGTATATGAGTTGTGTAGTTTATGTAAGTTTTGTAGTGTATATGAGTTGTGTAGTGTAAGTGGTGTAGTGTATGTGAGTTGTGTAGTGTATATAAGTTGTGTATGTATAGTGCGTCTGTATATGTATGATATAAAGTTGTGTCGTGTATATAATGTTATAAAGTTGGTAATGCAGTTGTGTAGTGTATATATGTATAAGGAGTTGTGTAGTGTATGTAAGTTGTGTAGTGTGTATAATGTATATGAGTTGTGTAGTGCATATATGTATATATAATGAGTTGTGTAGTGTATGTGTAGTGTAGTTGTGTAGTGTATGTAAGTTGTGTAGTGTATATAGTGTATGTATATAAGTTGTGTAGTGTATATAAGTTGTGTAGTGTATATTGTGTAGTGTGTATAATGTTATGAGTGTGTAGTGTATATGTTGTGTATGTATATGTGTGTATATAAGGTGTGTAGCGTATATAGTTGTGTAGTTATATAAGTATGTATAGTTGTGTAAGTGTGTATATACTGTGTGTGTAGTGTATATAATATATTAGTTGTGTATAATGTAAGTTGTGTAGTGTATGTAGAATGTATATGAGTTTGTTGTGTATATGTGTTGTGTAGTGTGTATGTAAGTTGTGTAGTATGTATGTATATGAGTTGTGTAGTTTATGTAGTTTTAGTAGTGTGTGTCGTGTATTGGTTGTAGTGTAATATGTATATGGTGTAGTGTATGGAATTGTGTACTGATGACGTGTGTATATATGTTGTCCTAGTTTATGTTATGAGTTGTGTAGTGTGTATGTTGTGTAGTAAGTATGTGTTCCTTTTTGTGTAGTGTCTGTGTTGTGTGTGTATGTTCTGCGTTGTGTAGTTGTCGTGTAAGTTTGTAGTGTATAAGTTGTGTAGTTCCAGTGTGTGTATGTGTTCTGTAAGTTGTGTAGTGTGTATGTAAGTTGTGTAGTGTATATATAATGTATATGAGTTGTGTAGTGTATATGTTGTCCGTGATAGTTAGTGTAGTGTATATGAGTTGTGTAGTGTATATAAGTGTGTAGTGTATGTAAGTGTGTAGTGTATATAAGTGTGTGTAGTGTATGTAAGAGTTGTGTAGTGTATATAATGTATATGAGTTGTGTAGTGTGTATAATGTATATAAGTGTGTAGTGTATGTTGTGTGTCTCTGTAAGTTGTGTAGTGTATGTAAGTTGTGTGTGTGTGGGTAAGTATGTATGTGTAGTGTATGTATCATGTATATGATGTTGTGTAGTCTCTGTAGTTGTGTAGTGTAATGTAAGTGTGTATTGTGTGTCGTATAGTGTCCGTTGTGAGTGTATATGATGCGTTTGGTGTAGTGTATGTAAGTTATGTGTAGTGTAGTGTTGTATTGTATAAGTGTAATGTCGTGTCTATAGTGTGTAAGTGAGTTTGTAGTGTATATAACTGTATGTGTTGTGTATTGTTATGTAGTGTAGTTCTCTATAGTATATGGTTGTGTAGTGTTGTGTAAGTTATGTGTAGTTGTGTATACTAGTATAATGTATATGAGTTTGTGTAGTCTGGTTATGTGTGTGTCTAAGTTTGCGTTGTGTAGTGTATATGCGTTGTGTAGTGTACTATACGGTGTGTAGTTATGTAGTTATGTGTGTTATAAGGTGTGTGTATCTAAGTTTATAAGTGTAGTGTATATCAGTTTGTGTTGTGTAGTGTGTAGTGTATAGTTGTGTATAAGTGTAGTGTATACCTGTATGATAGATGTATAATGTCGTATGTAGTGTGTAGTCAATAAGTTGTCGCTGTACTGTATATACTGTTGTGTATGTCTAGTTGGTAGTAAAGGGGTACATGTAGTTATATAGTATGTAGTGTATATGTAGTGTATAATTGTGTGTGTATATAAGGTGTGTAAGTGTGTATGTATATAATGTGTGTATATCAGTGTATGTAGTTGTGTAGTGTATATAATGTATATAAGTTGTGTAGTGTATATGTAAGTTGTGTAGTGTATATGTATATGAGTTGTGTAGTATGTAAGTTGTGTAGTGTATATGAGTTGTGTAGTGTAAGTATGTATGAGTTGTGTAGTGTATATAAGTTATGTAGTGTATTAAGTAGTGTATATACTGTATATGAGTTATGTGGTATGTAAGTTATATGTAGTGTATATAAGTTGTGTAGTGTATGTAAGTTGTGTAGTGTGTATAATGTTATGTTGTGTAGTGTATATAAGGTGTGTAGTGTATATAAGTTATGTAGTGTAGTGTATATAAGGTGTGTAGTGTATATAAGTTATGTTATGTATATAAGTGTATATAAGGTGTGTAGTGTATATAAGTTATGTGTGTATATAAGTGTGTGTAGTGTATATAATGTATATAAGTTGTGTAGTGTATAATGTAAGATGTGTAGTGTATATAATGTTGTAGTGTATCTATATAGTGTGTGTAGTATATGTAAGTTGTGTAGTGTATGTAAGTTGTGTATATATGTATATGTAAGTTGTATGTAGTGTATATAAGTTGTGTGTAGTGTATATGTTATGTAGTGTATATAAGGTGTGTAGTGTAGTTATGTAAGTGTATATAAGTGTGTAGTGTATATAAGGTGTGTAGTGTATATAAGTTATGTAGTGTATATACTGTATATGAGTTGTGTTGTGTATGTAAGTTGTGTAGTGTATCCGTGTGTCTGTCTGTAAGTTTGTGTGTGTCCTCGTGTGTGTGTCTCTCAGTGTGTCTCTCCGTTGGTGTATAAGTTTCTTGTGTGTGTTCGTGTAGTGTATGTAAGTTGTGTCGTGTGTATCGTGTTCTGTGTGTATATCAGTGTGTCGTGTCTCTGTTTGTTGTTATATCCAGTATGTTAGTGTGTGTCCAGTGATGTAGTGTATATCCGATGTGTGTCTGTCTCTGTGTCTTTCTGTCGTGTCTGTCGTGTGTAGTGTATGTGTGTGTCCAGTTATGTAGTGTATCTAAGGTGTTGTGTCCTCTGTACATAAGTTATGTAGTGTATCGTTATGGGTGTGTAGTGTATATAAGTCCTGTTGTAGTGTATCTAAGTTATGTAGTGTATATAAGGTGTGTAGTTCGTGTGTCTGTAACGTTGGTATAAGTGTGTAGTGTATATAAGGTGTGTAGTGTATATAAGTTGGTAGTTATATAAGGTGTGTAGTGTATATAAGTGTAGTGTATATAAGTGTATGTAAGTTATGTCTGTATATAAATTATGGTTATGAGTGTCTATAAGTTGTGTGTGTATCTAAGGTGTGTAGTGTATGTTTCTGTAGTGAACCCCACTGTATCGTGTGTGTCTCTAATCTGTCATGTAGTTGTGTAGTGTGTAGATATTGTATTAACCTTTATATAAGTTTGTAGTGTCATAAGTCGGTGTTAGTGTATATAAGTGTGTAGTGTATATAAGCTGTATGTGGTGTAACTATAAGTATGTAGTGTATATAATGTAATTGTTGTGTAGTGTATGTATATAAGTTGTGTAGTGTATATAACTATGTAGTTGTGTAGTGTATAAAGTGTGTAGTGTATATAAGTTGTGTAGTATGTTTGATAAGTATATTTTGTGTAGTGTATTAAGTTTGTGTGTGTGTATAGTGTTATGTGTGTATATAAGGTGTGTAGTGGTGTGTATATAAGTTATGTAGTGTACATAAGGTGTGTAGTGTATATAAGTTATGTAGTGAATATACTGTGTTTAGTTATGTCGTGTGTGTAGCATATATGTTGTATCGAAAGAAGTGTGTAGTGTATATAAGTTATGTAGTGTATATAAGGTGTGTAGTGTATATAAGTTGTGTAGTGTATATAAGGTGTGTAGTGTATATAAGTTATGTAGTGTATATAAGGTGTGTAGTGTATATAAGTTATGTAGTGTATATAAGGTGTGTAGTGTATATAAGTTATGTAGTGTATATAAATTATGTGGTGTATATAAGTTGTGTAGTGTATATAAGTTATGTAGTGTATATAAGTTATGTGTCGTGTCTGTAAGTTGTGTAGTGTAAATCCTATGTGGAGGTCTGGTGTAGTGGTTATATTTTGTCTGTCGGAAGACAGGAAAGTGTCTGCCAAATGTTGTGGGCCTGTGTCATCCTTAAAGCTCAGTGTGTCGGCTCGGATAGGGTTCTGCTGCTGTAAAGGGTTCAACTGTATATGATTTATATCTGTCGTGTCCCTCTAATGTGTGAAATGTTGGTTAAGTACTAAGTTTGCTTTTCTGTAGTGTGGAGTTTGTCTTGTCCTGTTCAAGTTCACGGTAGTGTAAAAGTGTGTCTGTCTCTCCGTTGTGTCGTGGTCTAAGTCCGTTGTGTCTGTCTCCTCCGTTGTGTCGTGTATCTGTTGTTTGAGTTGTGATCCTGTTGTTAGTCGTGTTGCCGTTTGTGTTGTAAATGTATAGGGAGGAGGTGTAGCCCAGTGGTGAAGGTGTCGGCCTTTGGACTGGAAGATCACGGGTTCAAACCCCACCACCATCAAGCTTCCACTAGTGGGCCCTTGAGCAAGGCCCTTAACCCTCAATTGCTCAGTTGTAAGTCGCTCTGGATAAGGGCGTCTGCTAAATGCTGTAAATGTATCTGCTTTTGTGTTTTGCCCTGGTTGGTTTGTGCGAGTGCTTAATGAGGCCCGGAGGAGTGTGTGAGCGCTGTACTGCGGCTGCTGCAGGTCCTCGCATTTCCTCACCGCATCAACTTTCTGTTTCAGGAATACGAGCCGACAATCTTTTATCCCAAACGCTCTCCTGATAATTTACACCAGGATTTCACCATTCAGTGCGAGAAGATGGACATTCCCTTCCTCTCTTATCTGCCCACTGAGGTAGGCATCTTTTATGTCGCTCGTTACAAATTGTGACTAAACCAGTTGGATTTTATCGTCCGCGGGGAGACGAGGCGTCGACGTCGCTGTCAGCGCTAAACCTCAGCTTCCCAACCCCCCCCCCCGCGCAGGTGCAGCTCATAAACGACGCATATAATCTGGTGATTGATGCGATCGTGGGGCCGGAAAGCGACCTTAAAGACGTAAAAGAGCCTTATTCTGGAATACTGGTGACCCTGAAGCAGGTGAAGATCCCCATCGCCAGCGTGGACGTGCCCTCAGGTACCTTCTCACCTCATTAACATCTCATTTACATCTCATTTACATCTCATTTACATCTCATTAACATTAAACACAATCACAGCGATGAATATCCTCAACTCGTCAAAGTTTTATTTCTAGCCATAAAACACTTGTTGATCTCACACAAACATCAACAGCAGATCCTGTAATATTCATTCATTCATTCATTCATCTTCTAGCGCTTTATCCGATATTCTCGGGTCACGGGGAGTCTGTGCCTATATCAGGGGTCTATGGGCATTAATGCAGGATACACCCTGGATGGAATGCCAACCCATCGCAGGGCACACACACACACACACACACACATTCACATACACATTCATACACTAGGGACAATTTTCCAAGGTGCCAATCAACCTACCGTGCATGTTTTTGGACCGGGGGAGGAAACCGGAGAACCCGGAGAAAAACCCCCTGAGGCACGGGGAGAACATGCACAAACTCCACACACACATGGCCGAGACGGGAATCGAACCCGGATCCTGGCGGTGTGAGGCGAACATGATAACCACTAAACCACCGTGCCCCTTATCCTGTAATATTATTATTATAATTGTTCGAAGATGATTTATTAGTAAACTGTGTTTATGTGTAATAAATAGTTATAAAGTTGCTTAGTAATAAATGCTGAATAATCACACTTGCTCATTATTATTATTTATTCCAAATCCTTATTTCATGTCACATTTATTTACATCCTAATAACACATGATGAGTTTCCAGTATCAAATCATACACTGTTTACAAGCATTATCTTAATAAACAACCAGTGCATTTACTTTAAATTCTTTTATATTCATATTTCTTATTCTTATTATTTATTTTAAGTCGGAATATAAAAAATGATGATTTTTGGATCTTTTCACACAAATGATGAAAATCAGACGAATTAAAAATCATTTAAAAGTTAATTTTGTGTTTTAGTGCTGATTTGAAGTCTTGTTTTCTTTTATAAATCTTAGCAAATATAATTATTTACTGCACTGGAAAATCACTTGACTTTGTTTGTAGTTGGTAATGTTTTAATCACACGTTTATTGTTTCTATTTAAAAGTCTTTTTTTTTCACTTATTAATTTATATCTAAAGATAAAGAGATTAAAAAAATATTCATTAACTTCAACCAATCAGATTATTCCATTAAACAGAACAATCTCTTTTTTCTCGTAAAGGAGGGATATCGAGAGTCTGTCTATCTATCTATCTATCTATCTATCTATCTATCTATCTATCTATCTATCCATCCATCCATCCATCCATCCATCCATCTATCGATCTATCTATCTATCTATCTATCTATCTATCTGTCATCTATCTATCTATCTATCTATCTATCTATCTATCTATCTATCTATCTATCTATCTATCTATCTATCTATCTATCTATCTATCTAGCTATCTATCTATCTATCTATCATCTATCTATCTATCTATCTATCTATCTTCTACTATCTATCTATCTATCTAATCTATCTGTCTATCTATCTATCTATCTATCTATCATCTATCATCTATCTATCTATCTATCATCTATCATCCATCTATCATCTATCATCTATCATCCATCTATCCTCTATCTATCTTATCTATCTATCCATCCTATCTCTATCTATCTATCTATCTATCTATCTATCTATCTATCTATCTATCTATCTATCTATCTATCTATCTATCCAATGTATCTGTCTATCTATCTATCTATCTATCTATCTATCTATCCATCCATCCATCCATCCATTCCCATCATCCATCCATCCCTCTATCCTATCCCTATGTATGTCTATCTATCTATCTATCTATCTATCTATCTATCTATCTACTATCCTATCTATCGTATCATCCATCCATCCATCCAATCCATCTATCATCTATCATCTATCATCCATCCATCTATCTATCTATCTATCTATCTATCTATCTATATCTCATCTATCTATCTATCTATCTATCTATCTATCTATCTATCTATCTATCTATCTATCTATCTATCTATCTATCTATCTATCTATCTATCTATCTATCTATCTATCTATCCAATGTATCTGGTCATCTATCTATCTATCCATCATCCATCCATCCATCCATCCATCCATATCCATCCATCCATCTATTGATCTATCTATCCAATCTATCTATCTATCTATCTATCTATCTATCTATCTATCTATCTATCTATCTATCTATCTATCTATCTATCTATCTATCTATAATCTATCTATCTATCTATCATCCTCCATCCATCCATATCAATCCAATAATCTATCTATCTATCTGCTATCTATCTATCTATCTATCTATCTATCTATCTATCTATCTATCTAAGCTATCCTTCTATCCATCCATCCATCCATCTATCATCCATCTATCTCTATCTATCTATCTATCTATCTATCTATCTATCTATCTATCTATCTATCTATCTATCTATCTATCTATCTATCTATCTATCTATCTATCTAGATCTATCTATCTATCTATCTATCTATCTATCTATCCTATCCGATGCTATACTATCTATCCATCCTATCTCTATCATCCATCCATCCATCCATCCATCCATCCATCTATCTATCTAGCTAGCTCTATCTTGTATCTATCTATCTATCTATCTATCTATCTATCTATCTATCTATCTATCTATCTATCTATCTATCTAGTCTGTCTGTCTATCTATCTATCTATCTATCTATCTATCTATCTATCTATCTATCTATCTATCTACTATCTATCCTATCGATCTATCCATCCATCCATCCAGTCCATCCATCCATCCAGCCATCTCTATCTATCTATCTATCTATCGTATCTATCTATCGATATCTATATCTATCTATCTATCTCTCTATCTATCGATCTATCTATCTATCCATGCTATCCATCTATAATATATATCCCAATGTATCTATCTATCTAATATTATCTCTATCTATCTATCTATCTATCTATCTATCTATCTATCTATCTATCCAATCTATCGAGGCTATGTATCTATCTATCTATCTATCTATCTATCTATCTATCTATCTATCTATCTATCTATCTATCTATCTATCTATCTATCTATCTATCTATCTATCTATCTATCTATCTATCTATCTATCTATCTAATTTTCTATCTATCTATCTATCTATCTATCTATCTATCTATCTATCGATCTATCTATCTATCTATCGATCTATCTATCTATCTATCTATCTATCATCCATCTATCTAGTATCTATCTATCTATCTATCTATCTATCTATCTAATCTATCATCATCTATCTATATCTATCTATCATATATCTAAGGAATCTATCTATCTATCTATCTATCTATCTATCTATCTATCTATCTATCTATCTATCATAGCTATCCATCCAATCCATCCATCCATCCATCCATCCACCTATCTATCTATCCAATGTATCTATCTATCTATCTATCTATCTATCTATCTATCTATCTATCTATCTATCTATCTATCCATCCATCCATCCATCCATCCATCCATCCATCCATCTATCTATCTATCCAATGTATCTATCTATCTATCTATCTATCTATCTAATTGTATCTATCTATCTATCTATCTATCTATCTGTCTGTGTGTCACAGTTTAATAAACACATTGTGTTTGTTTATTTCTCTTTAGGTTGGGATGTAGATGAGGCCAGTAAAGACGGGATCAATCCCGAGGTCCTCATTTCTCTGACGGTCCCCAAAAAGTGCGCCACCAGTTTCTCGGGGAAACATTTTCTAGCCGGACGCTTTCTTCCGTACGACATGCAGAAAAAATACGAACTCAATCTGCCGGATTTTCCAGGCACCGAGTGTTTTATAGAACTGTAACACGGAATACGTTTTACATATTTACCAATTCTATAAATATAAACAAACACATTCATATTTTGTACTTTATAGGTGGTGCGTTAGCGTCGTAAAGCGTTTAGAAGTGTGGTGGCTGGATATGGTGTGGGCATGTGCTTAGGTCAAAATGTGTAGAGTCTGTTTTTTATTTATTTATTTGTTTGTTTGCTTGAAAATGAATCTATTGTGTATTTTTTCCCCCATATTTATGCAAATTATTATGATTTAGAAAATTGACTGTTCTGAGAATAACTCAAATCTTTCTCCCGGATTTTGGATTAAAACGTATTAATTTTCTTTACATGCCGTTGTAGGAATTTCCGTCCGAAAATTGGAACGATTTTCTCCCTTTTTATTCGAGACATCTTTCGTTCCAATTAGAAAAGTTTTAAATGTAAAAACGCTCCGGAGACGAAGGTGAAGAAGTGAAGAAGTGAAGAAGTGATTGTATAGTTTCATGCTTTGGATTAAATTTGTGTCTAGAATTGAAATAAATCGACTTTGAACCTGTACATTTTCTCTCGGCGTGTTTTCATTCCCGCGTTTCTCCGGATGTCGGAAAAGCAGGAAAGCTTTTAGACCGTAGAGTATATTATCTTTACTCTGAGATTTACTCAAAGTCAGGAAAATGGCGTGGGTGCAGGAATAAGCGCGTGGTCAGGAACACCAGCTCCGGGATTAATCACCCTGAAAGCAGAGACGACGCACACGTTCAGGTTTAAAGGTCATCACAGGTCACCTGGAGCTTCTTTCTTTTATAAATATTAATCATGCGGATTATCCAAACATCCACGTCACATGTTTACATCCGCAAACAAACGTCACTAAAAACCTCGGAATCTCCGAGAGACGAATAAAGAAGGTGATGATTGATGATTTAAAGTCATGTGCGCTCAATATGTCCCGAGGGAAAATGTGGAAATGTGTTTAGACTGAGGACGGCTGTGGCGTTCTGCTTTTAACAGGACATTTGGCTGTTTGGTGTTGAAGCAGACGCTTTCTATTTTATTCCTCCAGTCATTTTTCACCAATCAGTGAGATCTTGATTTATGATTTTTATAACGTTTAATCGATTCACATCTTTATAAACAAACGTATAAAAGGTTCCGTATCGGGGGGGGGGCTTTATTTATCACATAAACATTATAGATCAGTGAAATTCTTTATTCTCATATCTGATTGTTTGGAAGTTTGGGGTCAGATATGATACAGCGCCCCCTAAAGCACAGAGGGGTAAGGGCCTTGCTCAAGGACCCAAGAGTGGCAGCTTGGACATACTGGAGCTTGAACCTTCAGTTCAGTAACTTCAGTAACCCAGCGCCTAAAACCACTGATCTACACCCCTCCCCCACTCATCCCCCACTACACCCCTCCCACACTGATCTAAACCCCTCCCACACTGATCTACACCCCTCCCCCACTGAATATACTACACCCATCTCCCCACTTGATCTACACCCCCTCCCCCACTGATCTACACCCCTCCCCACCCCTGCCCATTGATCTACCCTCCACCATTGATCGACACTCCTCTCCCACTGATCTGCACACCCCCTCTCCCACTGATCTACACCCCTCCCCAATGAGATACTCACCCCCTCCCCCATTGATCTAACACTCCCCCCTCCCCACTCCCCCACTAAGAACTACACCCCCCTGAATCAACCCCTCCCCCACTGATCTACACCCCCCTCCCCCTGACCACCCCCCATGATCTACACCCCTCCCCCACTCCCCCTGCCCCCATTGATCTACACCCCTCCCCCACTGATACACCCCCTCCCCATTGATTCCCCCATCCCCTCCCACCCCAATAAGACCCCCTCCCCCAATGATCTACACCCCTCCCCCTCTGAGATCTACACCCCTCCCCCATTGATCTACACCCCTCTCCCACTGATCTACACCCTCCCCCACATGATCCCCCATACACCCCTCCCCCACCCCAATGATCTACACTCCCCCACTCCCCCACTGATCTACACCCACCTTCCCCACTGATCTACACAACTACCACCCCCCATTGATCTACACCACTCCCCCTCTGAGATACACCCCTCCCTCATTGAGATACACCCCCCCACTGATCTACACCAACTCCACCCACCACTCCCCACACTGAACCCCTCTACACCCCTCCCCCATTGATCTACACCCCTCCCCCATCTGAGATACACCCTCCCTCATTGAGATCCACCCCCCACACTGATCTATACTGCTCCCCATGGATCTACACCCCTCTCCCCACTGATCTACATCCCTCCTCAATGAGATAACCCCCTCCCCCACTGATCTACACCACTCCATCTTTCAATATATCAATAATAATAATAATAATAATAATAAATAATAAATGTAATAAAAAAATATAAAGAAAGAAATTGTATTAACACAATATTTTTTTATTAAAATAAAAATGTTTTTTTATTTAAATATTAATAAAAAAATTAAATGTATAAATAATAAAAAAATAATAATAAATGAAGTAATTTTAATGTAATATTCTGATTCTGAAAAATAAGGCTATAAATGTTGAGATTTTACGTATTTGGTAAAACTTGTTCCTGTTTACAAAACACATTTTTTTCAAGATTCATTATTTCATGTGCATTTTTTCGCACGACGTCGCAGGACGTTAAAAACGCACCCCCGACATGTTCATCATCACACTGACTCATTCCACTTACATCTGCTCCCTGTAGGGGGCGCCACAGAGATCCTTCTTCTCCACATGCATGTCTTCCCTCAACACCTCCACAAACCTCCTCCTCCACCTCCACCACCTCCATCCTCTTCTCCTCCATCCTCAGCATTCTTCTCCCTCTGTCCCCCAAACCATCTCACTCTCTCCTCCATCACCTCGTCTCCATCCTACACATCCTCCTACACGTCCCTCTAACTTCTAATCCTGTCCATCCTCTTCTACTCCCAATCACCACATCCACCTCCTCCACCTCCACCTCCGCCACCTCCTGTCTTTTACACAACGCCCCCTACTGTCTCTAAACCATAACAACATCTCCACCTCTTCCATCTCCTGTCTTTTACACAACGCCCCCTACTGTCTCTAAACCATAACAACATCTCCACCTCCTCCACCTCCACCTTTACCTCCTGTTCAACGCCACCTACTGTCTCTAAACCGTAACAGCATCTCCACCTCCTCCAACATCGCAGGTCTCACACCAGTCCTATAAACTTTCCCTTTCACTCTTACAGATACACTTCTATCACACATCACTCCTGTAACTCTTCTCCACCCGCTCCACCCTGTCCAAACTCTTTTCTTCTCTTCTCCACCCTTCCTACACTATTTTCTTCTCCACCCGCTCCACCCTGTCCAAACTCTTTTCTTCTCTTCTCCACCCTTCCTACACTATTTTCTTCTCCACCCGCTCCACCCTGCCTCCAAACTCTTTTCTTCTCTTCTCCACCTTCTTCCTACTTCCACTACCTGCACTCTTTTCTCCACCCGCTCTCCACCCTTCCTACACTATTTTCTCTCCACCAGCTCCACCCTGCACTCTTTTCTCCACCCGCTCCACCCTTCCTGTGCTCTTTCTCCACCCGCTCCACCCTTCCTACACTCTTCTCTAACACACTCTCCTGTTACACTGTTGACCCCCAGATACTTAAACACAAGTGTGGATCAAGTAATAATCCTATAATAATAATAATAATAATAATAATAATAATTACCAGGTAAATAAGTGTAAATAGAAACATGATTGATAAATAATAATGTAAATGAATAAAGTTAATAAAGACGTGATGTCCGGTGGAGAAAAATGCTGCTTGTGTTGTAATAAACATTATAGATTTGACAGCGACTTTTCTCCTTTTCTTTTCTCCTCTGGGCTTCTCTTTGTGTTGGGTTCAGACGTTCTCTGGCCAATGGCAGACAGGAGGGGGTTGGATCCGACCTCAGTGCCTGTCTTTTAAAACTCTGTTCACAGAGAAATGTGCAGCAGTCATCAGACGGAGAAACACCACCTGTATCGTCGTGCTGTCGCTCAGAGGGAGAAACACCACGCTTCAGTCTGATTCGCAGTGATTGGACTCGGACAGGTTTCTGAACACCATGAGGAAATGGATGTGGGTGGCACCGGTCCTGTGCGCCCTCCTCACTCAGGCCCTGACACAAGGTACGTACACAGGGAAAAGGGTTCCAAAATAAATTCAACTTTTAAACAAACGATGCATGTTTTTTCCCCTCGACCTTCATTTAAATCTGCGAGTGTTTTTCTGCCAAATTTCACATCGGAGAATATTTTCATTCATTAAAATAAATATCAAATATATTCCGATTCTCATAGCAAAATTAGTACAAATAAAACATGTATAATAATATATTTTAATGTACAATGCCAGTGATGGCTGTAAATGCACTATAGAAATATGAAAAAAAATAAATACAAGAATTATTATTATATTGCTATTATTATAGTTATAATAACAATCATGATTATTTTATTATTATCATAAGTATTAATAATAATATATAATATATTATTATTATTAAATTATTAAATATATAAAAATAAATATAGTTCTAATTAGTTAGAATATAATATGAATTATTCTTTTTAATAATATATTAGATAATTATAATATAAATATTACTTTAATAACACACACACACACACACACACACACATATAACCCCTCACGTCTCAAAAAAAGGGATTTTGGAAAATCCGTGAGCATCGCAGGTAATTGTCCAACTTTCCTGTGGTGCGTCTGCTGTCACTCCGTTTGGTCTCTGCTACACCTCACACTCACCAAATTTATTACCTGCTTCCTAAAGCGAGGAGACAGCTGCTCTCGGTCCTGAGCGCAAAACGCAGGATGACTTTGGCACGCGGCTAAAATCAGCTGTGCTTTAAATAAGCAGATTTCGATCAGTCTTTCATTAATGAGCTGTTAGCGGCGGGTGTTGTGTGTGTGTGTGTGTGTGTGTGTGTGTG
This sequence comes from Kryptopterus vitreolus, assembly GCA_030449085.1. Classification (NCBI taxonomy): domain Eukaryota; kingdom Metazoa; phylum Chordata; class Actinopteri; order Siluriformes; family Siluridae; genus Kryptopterus; species Kryptopterus vitreolus. The sequence continues at coordinate 210,709 of JACRUU010000023.1, forward strand.
CCAGGATCGCCGCTGAGACGAGTCTCTCTAAAGTCAATATCGCCACTCGATCATCTGCTAAATGATGAATTCTCCAGACGGCTGGATCGCTCTTCCCACATTCCCACTGAGGGAGACGTTTGTCTTAGACACTTTAATGTTTGGGGAAGAAGTGTAGAGAGGTGTGTGTGTGTGTGTGTGTGTGTGTGTGTGTGTGTGTTTAGATAAATATAAATGGTTTGGCGTTGTGATTTTATCAGAGCCGTCTGAGTGAAATATAAGTCACGTGTTCCCGCTGACGGAGGAGAAAAGCAGAAAGATCTGCCGTCAGCACGTTGGGATCGGAGGTAGCGTGGTGTCGGGATTAGTGTCATTATTCCGTCCAGCGAGACGAGTTTCATTTGCAGTAATCATTCACAGATGTGAGAAAACTCCCGAGACTGCGGGACGGTTTAGCAGTGGCTTCTGATCTGATCCCCGACCAAATCCTACACACTTCAAGGTCTGAGACCTCGTCCAAGTCGTCCAAGTCACATGCACTATCGACAAAACTACTTCCACATGTTGTGTGGACTAACAATAAACACGTGCACACACACACACACACACACACACACACACACACACACACACACACACACACACACACACACACACACACACCTCATCATTCCCGGCCATCGTTTCACCATCCTTTCGCTTGCAATACAATCCTGTGTGGAGGCCGGTAGCACAGCACGCTTCCTGTCTGAAAGGGAAACGCAGCGCTCATAATACGACACGCAGGTGTTAAAGCACTTTCCAGCGTTTTCGCAAAGCCACTGTTATTACGCCCGAAATGTCACGCCGGAGCTGCATTATCACATCCCTCATTTATCCGTGCCGCTTACGTAACGCGCTCCGCACCGTCTCCGTCGTGTAAGCGTCTGGAATATTTTAACAAGCTCCAGACCTGCACAGAAACCACTGCCAGGTCAATATCTGGCGCCGAGTTCGGTGTAATCTTCAGTGCAAAAGAATGCAACAAGTTTTATTAGCGCTCGAGCTGTAAAACGCTCCAAAGCGCTTTTAAAGTAGCGTGATATAACGCTCATGAATAGATTGTTTGTAATCGCTGGCCGTACCGTCGCGACGCGGAAGAACCGGAGGCGGGAGAGATTATTATTATTATTATTATTATTATTATTATTATTATTATTATTATTATTATTGTTGGTGCTACAAGGATTAGAGGAGCTCTGTATCGGATTTGGGGGGAAGTCCTTCCACGTCGACGCTGTTCCAGGAACGAAGGCGGCTTCGGCGTTTACGAGACGCGTCGGCACGGAGGACCACGTTAGGACGGCGCCGTTAAAAGACGCTCGTATATTTTTGGGCCGTAACGAACCTATTGTTTCCACTGCGACATAAATTACAGCAGCACGCTAAATCCATCAACACACACACACACACACACACACACACACACACACATTGCAACAGTGTGCTATTACATGAGCAGTAATTTATTACTGACGTCAGCGAATTTTGGAAGCTCTCAAAATTCTACAGTAAATTCTACTCATAATAAATGATGAAATACAAGCTCTGTAACATCCCCGACGTCTCCTACACGTTCACCTCAGACTCAAAGTAACAAGAGAAGGTAGGAAATGTCCGCTTCCTAAACCCTGTACGGAACTTATTCGCTCTATAAAGAGCGTAATCACCGCAAATGACTTCAGGAGTCCATCAGTCTACGAGAGCTTAGTGCGAAACTGACACGGCGGCTGGAGATAAGCACTTCAGCGTCTGTGCTGAGAATAGAGCCAGTAACAATGAGTTGTCACGACATCACTCTATTTCTAGTCGGGGGGGAAGTACAGCTCGGCTAGACGGGTCTCTGCTGGAAAAAAAAAGCCTGTCTGTAGAGATTTCATCGTTACGTCCCACCGAATAAAACGATGTGCGATCCATCAAAAGCTATATTTATAATAAAACACTCATCAATGTAAATAAACACTGCAGCAGCGACAACAAACAAATACTGTATTTTAATAATTACTACAAAATAAAGTTCATTCTCCCCCCAACACGCAGAATATTCACATCTAATTTCACATCTAATAAAGTTTAATGTGTAAGAAATTTGTGAATGAATCATATTTATATCTTAATTTATTTACATTTAACTTTACATCAGTAACTCAACAAGTAACATTCATAAGAAGACGAATTATATTATAACGAATTATTCATAATGATATACACAGTGTCGGGAATGTTACTTTGGAAATGTAATAGATTATAGATTACAAAAGACCCTCAAAATGTAATAAGTAATGTAACTTTTTAATGACTTTATAAAAGTAAAGGATTACTTTTTGATTTCTTTCATTCGTCCACTATAGGGGGGTGGGGTTTGGTTGGGAGGGGGCGGGGTTTGGTTGGGAGGGGGCGGGGTTTGGTTAGGGGGGGCGGGGTTCTTTGGGATTTGTAATCTTTAACATTTTCATAAGTAACTGTAATTTAATGACACATTTTTAGAATTAATGTTATTTTGTAATTAAATTGTGTAACGCAATGGTGTACAAAATCCTGATCCTAATAATAATAATAGTAATAAAAACAGTAAACAATTGTGGTAGTGTATTTATTTGAATGCCTGCAGTTGAACGTTCCTTCCCGAATCCTTTTTCTGTTCAAGTCTGGATAAATACTGAATATCCTCCAATCAGAGTTTTAACGATTCCATCATGTCGAACTTCATAAAAAAAGTGTTTTACAGTGTTTTAAAAACGAATAAAATATCAAATACAAAATCAGATTTTATATTTGAAACACGTGGATCATAAACACTGCAAATCCCTGTATATAATCACGTCCCCATTAATCCCACTCTACTGTCCACGCACCATTTAGCGACCTGGTTTACGCCGTTCCTCGCTCGCTCGCTGCGTCCCCGTTCCAGGAAAAAAAGAGAGCGAGAGAGAGAGAGAGAGAGAGAGAGAGAGAGAGAGAGAGAGAGTTTTCCTTTAAAGTCCCTCCAAGTCAGTTACAGACTTGTAGTTCATTTTCCAGACATTGTAGAGGAGATCTGCAGATGTACGAGCGGCTACTATCAGGACCAATTCTTTAAACACATGAACCACGCTTTAATCTCAACACCTGAGAAACCCGATCACGCTTTTCTTTCTTTTCTTTTCTTTTCTTTTGGTAAATGGAAACCACGAAGAATGGAGAACGTGTCACATCCAGATGTGACCTGGTGCATTTACAGATGTGTGCTGGAAATCCTGGTGTTTAGAGATTTGAACGCATCCCCTTCTTTTAGCCATGAAGGAATATCAGGTATCCAGATGGATCTCAGTAGGAACAGGGCTGGACTCTGAGAGCTCCCGTGATAATACACACTGTAAATCCAGACACCCGGGAGACGGAGCCGTGAGGATCAGGTGTCTCCTATAGATCTCTTTTTGACACTGAACGTTCCTCGCAGGGGTTCAAGACAAAAACTGCGAGCAGCGGCGCGTGATGGAGATCCCACTGTTCAGGCCTGAATGTAGTCTGGATGGTAAGATCATTTTCTCTCGTATGTTCTTGCAGGATCTGAGCGGAACATCTCACAGCCACGAAAGTCCATCCACAGGACCAGGAACATGAAGCAGGCCTACAATAGCATTCTCGACGCGCAGACTACAGGTCTTTATTATTATTATTATTATTATTATTATTATTATTATTATTTAACTAAAATAATATGTTTGTTTTATTTGTTGTGAAAACACTGCCATGATGATGAACTACTAAATGTGTTAATAAATGTGCACCAGTGGATTTAGTGACATAAAAAATTTTTTTTCAAGTAAATAAATAAATTGGATAAATAATAAACATGTATTAAATTGTTTTTCACACATTATGTAAAAAAATAAATGAAACCTCAAAATGATGGTACCCCTAGAAAACTTTGACCAAAGGGACATGTTATTGAAGGTTTTTATTAGCCCAGGTGTCTAATACATAATTTAGTTTAGGTTTGCCATGTTTTTAAGTTACGATTAGGTACAAATTCAGAACAATTTTGGGGAAGAAACACAAACATAAAAATTGCTTGTCGGTTTTTATTAACGCCTACATTTTATGTTTTTGAAACAATTTTAAATAAAATGCTTCGAAAAGAAAACTTACATAATATGTTCTGGGGCTGCTTTGCTCATACAGTACAATTTTGGAAAATAAAATAGAATAAATCAAATCATATCAGCACACTTTTTTATTATATTTAAACCGGACACAACTGGAGTAATGGGCCAAAATACCTGCTGATTAAATTTTATTGATTTATTCATTAATTCATTCATTTACTTTATTTGGTACCTCATTTATAGAATTTTTATTTATTAATACCATTAGGGGGCGCCACAGAATACTTTTATTTTTTTATTAGGTTACAGCAGACTAGATTAAAACACATGGCGCACAAATGATTTTTATTTTTTTATTAGCCCCAATCATAATTGTTTAGGTTTGCCATGTTTTAGACATGTTTTTTTGGGGACCAAACTAAAATTGCTGGATGCCCTTTTATTTTTGAAACAATTTTAAATAAAATGCTAACGTAAATTTTGAAAATAAAATAGAATAAATCCCTTTTTTTTATATTGTAATTAATTAAATTTTATTCATTTATTCATTAATTCATATCTATCCGGACACCAGGAATGCACTGGCTTCTTCAACCCTTACATTGGGGGTTAAGGGCCTTGCTCAAGGGCCCACTGGTGGCAGCTCGACAGGGACTTGAACGTTCGGTCCAGAGCCAAAAGCCTTAACCACTGAGTTACCACCTCCTCCTAAATTATCACAAATTAAATAAATTAAATTAAATTCATTGAAAAACTTCACATTTTTGACCCTGTTTGCATATTACAGAAGTTTAAGTGTGTGTGTGTGTGTGTGTGTGTGTGTGTGTGTGTGTGTGTGTGTGTGTGTGTGTTGTGTGTTTTATGCATAGTATTTGCACTGTTTTGCATATTTCAGCAAACTTTAATAAATATATTCATTCCTTCCATCCTTCGTTTTTAATCTACGTTGCTAGCATTAGCCGTTATCCAGTTCCTTAGCAGCGAATGCTAGCGCTATGGATTATTTAGCATTTTTATTTATGCCCAAAACAAACGGTATTTCCTGTAGAGAGCGAATTTCCACAATATTCTAGTTTCTTTTTTTATATCCCCAGCATTGTGTGTATGTTTTCAAATTGACTAATAAATAGAAACGAAACAAACTTGCGATCTGTAATTTATGATGTTGCCGATGAAACTCAGATTGTAATTATGTTAAGATTGTAAATGTAAAAAGAAGCGCGCGTGTTTGTGCACATGTCAATATAAATATATATCAATATGTGCACCTAATTTACATATATTTAAATTGGAATATAGGCGTGACCGAGTGGACGTCCTGGTTCAATATTGACCATCCGGGTGGTAACGGGGACTATGAGAGGTTAGAGGCGATACGCTTTTACTATCGGGAAAGAGTGTGTGCACGACCTGTCGCCATGGAGGTGCGCACCACTGACTGGGTATCTGCTTCGGACACTGGCGAGGTGGTGCATTCAAGCCTGGAAAAAGGCTTCTGGTGCATCAATAAAGAACAGCCGTATGGACGCATCTGCTCCAACTACCATGTGCGATTCCAGTGTCCACCAGGTACTTAAGCAATGCTAGATTACACCATTACACCAAATCCACAGTGAAATACAGCACGGGCGTTTTTGGGGGAAAATGATTCATTCATTTGTTCTTCAAGTTCAAACCTACTGGACGAGCTGGAGTGAGTGGGGTCCGTGTTCCACCACTGCCTGTAACGATGTGGGTATCCAGGTACGCAGACGCAAATGCCTGAGCACACAGCCTCTACCCCAGCTGATCACGCCAGCCTGCCCAGGCCCTCACGCTGAGAGGATAGAGTGTTCAACTCCACCATGCCAAGGTAGAACATCTCACGCCTCCTCGATTCCAGGTTCAGACAACAGGTTTACTAGTACTCAACATGCATTCTGGTTTCCTCTCATTTCGCAAAGCATGTACCCTTAAATGCCTTATGTTGAAATAAATGTGTTAAGTATCCGTATCACCCTGTAGCCCAAGAGCAGGGTTGATCTTGGATGGAAGACCTCCTGGGAATACTAGGTTGCTGCTGGTAGAGGTGTTAATGAGGGCCAGCAGGGGGTGCTTACCCTGTGGTCTGAGTGGGTCCTGCCACCCTAGTATAATAACGGGGACACCATACTGTCAAAAACCGGCGTCTCTGTGGTTGTTAAAAATCCCAGGATGACTGTCGAAAAAGAGTAGAGGTGTGTCTTCGTCATCCCGACCAAATTCACCCTCTGACCATCACGTCCTCCTAAACGTCCCCATATGTACTCATCATTCTGTCTCCACCAGTACACTGGGGTGTGGTGGGAGTTCTGGTGCACTATGGCTGCCGTCACATCATCCGGGTGGATGCTGTACACCGGTGGTGGATGAAGAGGAGATCCAACTCTCGATTCGGTTCGATTCCCGTCTCGGCCATGTGTGTGTGGAGTTTGTGCATGTTCTCCCCGTGCCTCAGGGGGTTTTTCTCCGGGTTCTCCGGTTTCCTCCCGGTCCAAAAACATGCACGGTAGGTTAATTGGCACCTTGTAAAATTGTCCCTAGTGTGTGAATGTGTGTGTGTGTGTGTGTGTGGGTTGGCATTCCATCCAGGGTGGATTAAGGCAGGGTGTATCCTGCCTTAATGCCCATAGACGCCTGAGATAGACACAGACTCCCCGTGACCTGAGGGAAGATCGGATAAAACGCTAGAAGATGAATGAATGAATGAATGAACGAATGATTCATTGTTCCAACCTTAAGCAGATTCCATTCCCCGATGGGCAGGTTCCAACCCATCGATTCCATTTTATTTTATTTCCTTTTATTTACATATATTAGGTGGTATCAAAACATTTCAAGACTAATTTTGTAACTCACCAGTAGATGGCAGCACAAGGCTGCACGACCAGTCACAGGGAGCACCGACCTTCATAAGTCAGTGTATGAAAAGACATTTTCCTGTGTATATCAGGAACTGCTGCTGATCTGATCACATGCGTTACCACGTCGGAGATTTTATAAAGCCTCAACGAAAGAACAAACAAAAGTTTACAGAAAATTTGTCAGAGGGAACATCGCTGGAAGACGACGAGAGAGCTGGATTGCTGAAAATGTCGCATCCCACAACATTGCTGCTGTTGCTGTTGGTGTTGGTATAGAACAGTCCACGCGATCATCACGTGGGATTTAAACTTGTTAGAGCCACGATCAGCCCGAAGTTCAACTCGAAGTCCATCAGCCTGCCGTGGATGACCCGTGTGGAGGATCATTACTGGTGATGAAACTCGTGTGTATGAGGACGACTCGGAGAAGAACAAACAGTCTTCACAGTGGAATAGTCCATCTTCTCCACCACCGATAAGCGCGAGGCAGGTCTGCATCTCCACCATGCCCATCGACGTTTTCCACATTGGAGATATTGCGTAGAGAGAATTTGTCCCCATGGACCACACCATCAATAGCAAGTTCCACTGGCAGGTTTTAAAGCGTCTGGAAGGAGGACATTCAGCGAAGGTGACCAGACCTGTGTATCGCTTAGAAATGTAGCAGATGCCCTTCATAAACAGATAAGGGGTTAAAGATCATGAGTGGCATCTTGGTGCATCTGGGATTTAAACTCATGACCTTTGGATGCCACCAAGCTGCCATCATCCACTATACCAAACTAACCCTGGTTGTCTGTGAGCTCATCGCGGAGGACAGTTGGGAGTATCTCTGGGAGCCATGTGCTGGACATCATGTAGAGTCCACGTGTCTTTGTGAGGACGCATTTGGTAGCACTTCTTCTGCCTTGGTTGGTCATGATCTTGCTTTCCACAGCTTTCCATGTCTCTAAACATTCCTTCTCCTCCATCCAGCCAAGTGGAATCCGTGGGGAAAATGGAGCGCATGTTCAGTGACCTGTGGGAAGGGACAGAGAACCAGACGAAGAACGTGCAGCAGATCATCTGACACCATCCGCTGCAAAGGACGATCGACGGATCTCCAGAAGTGTGGAAGAACCCCATGTCCTGGTGTAGTAAATCCTTTATCCCATCTTCCTTTTTACTGTTTTAAGACAAGGTGCCAATATTAAAGTGATTTCTGTGTGCAGTAGCGTGTCGGCTCGCGTGTCCCGAAGGACGTCCTAACGAGGACTGCAGCTTCTGCGTGTGTGAGGGACAGACACTGCGAGGAGAAGTCCTGAGCGTGACTGGAGTTCCGGTGTCTGGAGCCAGTGTGACCGTGGCACACCAGTCGCAGGTTATTCGCGGCCACACGGACGATAAGGGTTTACTGAAGATCGGTGGCATGTGCTCCGGCCCTGAGACCCGTCTACTCATCAGCAAGGACAAGTTCGCTCCCGCTACGGTTCCTGTCTTCCAAAATAACAGTGAAAACCTGTGGGTTCGGGTTTTCCTCAGATCCTCAGGTACGTTTATGCAGTTTGCAGATGGAGATGTTTCCAGGAGGGCATTAATAACCTCAATGTTCAGAGGAACCTTATAGTAACGTGTAGTAACCTCCATCTCATCCTTCCTTTTCTCCTCCATCCTCAGCATTCTAATCCCTCCCTCTGTCCGTCCTCTATCCAAACCATCTCACTCTCTCCTCCATCACCTCGTCTCCATCCTACACGTCTCTCTAATAAACTCAAGCGAAGCTCCACCATCATCTAATCCTGTTCAAAAGAATCCCTCAAGCCAAAACTACTCCCAATCTCACCATCTCCACCTCCTCCATCTCCACCTCCTCCCACCTCCACCACCCTCCACCCAATCCTTCCACCCACCTCCTCCAATCTACCACCTCCACCACACAATCTCCACCACTCCACCACATCAATCCCCACCTCCACCACCTCAATCTCAACACTCAAACGACTCTCCACCACCTCCACCACATCAATCTCCACCACCTACACCACATCAATCTCCACCTCCTCCATCTCCACCTCCACCACATCAATCTCCACCTCCTCCACCTCCTCAATCTCCACCTCCTCCACCTCCACCACATCAATCTCCACCACCTCCACCACATCAATCTCCACCTCCACCACCACATCACCATCTCCACCACCTCCACCAATCTCCACCACCTCAATCCTCCACCTCATCCACCTCCTCCTCCCCATCTCCACCTCCTCCACCTCTCAATCCTCCACCTCCTCCACCACCATCAATCTCCACCTCCTCCACTCAATCCTCCACCTCCACCTCCCCACCACCCTCCTCCAACCTCCTCCACCTCAGTCTCCACCCACCATCCTCCTCCAATCTCCACCTCCTCCTCCACCTCCTCCACCTCCTCCACCTCCACCTCCATCTCCTCCACCTCCAATCTCCTCCACCTCCATCCATCTCCACCTCAATCTCCACCACCTCCAACTCCACCTCCACTCCTCCACCGAATCACCTCCACCTCAATCTCCACCACCTCAAATCCACATCCACCTCCTCCACCTCCACCTCCACCACCTCCTCCTCCTCCACCTCCACCACCTCCACATCAATCTCCACCTCCACCACCTCAATCTCCACCTCCTCTACCACCTCCACCACATCAATCTCCACCACCTACACCACATCAATCTCCACCTCCTCCATCTCCACCTCCTCCTCCACCACCTCCACCACATCCACCTCCACCACATCCTCCATCTCCACCTCCACCTCCACCTCCACCTCCTCCACCACATCAATCTCCACCTCCACCACCTCCATCAATCTCCACCTCCTCCACCACATCAATCTCCACCTCCTCCACCACCTCATCAATCTCCACCTCCTCCATCTCCACCTCCTCCATCCTCACCTCCTCCAACCTCTCCACCTCCTCCACCTCCACCACATCAATCTCCACCTCCTCCACCACCTCAATCTCCACCTCTCCACCACCTCAATCTCCACTCCTCATGTCCACCTCCACCTCCTACACCAACGCTTTTACCCCCACTGTCTCTAAACCATAACATCTTCTCCACCCTTCTTTCACTCTTTTCTTCTCTTCTCCACCCACTCCACCCTTCCTTCACTCTTTCCTTCTCTTCTCTAACACACTCTTTATTACTTGACACAGTTGACCCCAGGATGCATAAACTCCTCCACCTTTGAAGGTGATAATAATAAATATAAAGGAGGAATCGACTGTAAACTTCAACATTCTTTTAAAGATCAGTTTTTGGTCACGGCGTTTTCTCAAGACACGCAACATCAAGTCCTAATAAAGCGCCACCTGAAAAGTGTGTGTTTATTTAGAGGTTCTGATAAATCTAACACAACAGAAAAAAAGAGGTACATTAATATATTAACAACTAATTGTTGGACATTTTTATTCTCTTTAATCTTTAACGTGTCTTACAGAGAAGCCGTACATTTTAAAACATCCTGAAGAAAAAGTTCGTTATGAAGGACAGCGTGTGACTCTTTGCTGCAAAGCAACAGGAATCCCCGTCCCTGATAAATACCTCTGGTAGGAATATTGTTATATCTCTCATTTAAATATCAATTCTTGCATTTGAATGGATTTATTCGTCCACCAGGTACCACAATGGAACGTTGCTGGATCCGAAGCAGCACAAGTACGACGCAGACTTGGTGCTACGTGATCTGAAACCAGAACACAGCGGGATTTATTACTGCAAAGCCAACAGTCCGACAGGAACCATTAAGTCCAATCCTGCATTCCTGACTGTTTTTGGTAAGCGCATAATATCGGTGCACGCAGGATGTTAAACAGAAAGGAAGAAAATAGCCTGAATAGCGACGTCCCTGAAGACCAGCGTATGTTCATGTTGATAGCGATCCGTCCTCCCAAAGCGCACAGTCCAGGGTAAAGGAATAAACGTGTACAAACCTCCAAAAGCTCTGGATTTGCAAATGAAATTTTAGAAGTCTCATCAATTCAAACTTCATTCATATGACTGCACATTGCACACATTTCCCTTGATGCTTGTTAGCCAAAGGATCTGTTTTCAGAAAGTCCTACTGCATGGTGTGTTAAAGTAATCACACAGCACACTTTCGCTCCGTCTCTGACTGACCGCAACACCAGCGTTTATTCAGCCGGGATTTAACACCGTCTTTTAAACGTCCAGAAATCTAAACACAAACACGCAAAAAATGCTTCGAAATCTTTTTTTTCCATTAGTCCGATTTCCACAAAATGTCTTTATAGGAATGATGTAATCACATCTCATTTTCTTAATGCAGATATTAAACTGACATGAGATTATAAACTTATAGACGCTTCATTCAAACTTTATAACCTTTTTTATATGTATCTGTAATTTTCGGACAATGCGCATTATAAAATGTTTAATTGAATCTGAATCGTAAACTTTTTGCGGAATTTTGCGGATATTCAAGGTTTTTTCAGTTCTCGAGTGTGTTTTTCCGCACAGACATTGTTGTGAAGCAGAACAAATATAAGTGAGCGATGTTTATTTATCTCTGATAATTAAAGCAAAGGTACATTTTACATTTTTATAAATGGAAAAAAAATGATCAGGACGCCTCTGACTTTTCCACAAATATGTCTTTTTACCCCAAACATTTCCCACAAACTTGTATAACATGTATTTGGATAACATTTTCCCTCCTCACTTTCTCACCTCCATCAGCACCTGATTCACATCCTCATACCTGAAATATACGGTGAAACATCATCAACCAAATCAGTGGCGGGAATTAAAACAACAAACTGAAATGAGGAATTAGTTGTTAAAAAAATAAGCAATTATATATATATATTATATATATATATATATATATATATATATATATATATATATATATATTGGAGAAAGAAACATGGGGGGGGGGGGGTTAGGGCTAGGAGGTGGCGTTAAGCGGTGGTCTTTGGGATTTGTAATCTTTCAAACATTTTCAAAAGTAAATGTAATTTAATTACACGTTTTTTTTCGCAGTAACTGTAACAGATTACTGATACTTTTATTTTGTAATTAAATTACGTAACGCTGTTACATGAAACTTGTTACTCTCCAAACATGTTTATATATTATATATTACTGTATTTATATATATATATATATATATATATATATATATATATATATAAATACGGGTAACACCTGGGAGTTTGTCGCTCTCCGTGTTCGTCGGCTGCAGAGTTTGTCGGTTATTTTGTCGTTAATTTGTTACCGGAGTACATCTCAGTTTGTCGTTTGTCGCTTCCTCAAGCAGACAGAAGCAAAATGGGTTCTCGTCTGAGCCGCTTTGGTCCGGTTTGTGCCGTTCTCAGCTTCATTCAGAGCATTGGTGTGTCTCAGAGCCGGATCTCGAGCGCCACCAGAGACGTGAGCGTCTCTCAGATTATAACATTATGAATGGTTCAGGTTATAACTGTGATTATCTTCATCATCACTCCTGTTAGTCTGAGGGATTTCACCAGGCAGTAAATGAACATTTTGTCCTTAAAATTGAAGTTGAAAAAACGGACACGTTTGAAGGAGTCGGAGTTTGAAATTGTGACGTCTAGACGACTGAGTCAGGATCTGAGAGAAGGCCGGAGTGTGTGGTCCGATCCAACACACGATGTTCCTGTAGTTCACATTACTGTAGACGTTGTAAACCATCCACACTTCAGGAAAACATGCAGGATATTACGCAGGTGGTCATAATGTTATGGCTGCTCATTCGTGTCGGGTTAAAATCGTTCTTTCCATATTAGTGTTGTAGAGTTACACTGATGGAATCTGTCTCCTGTTACTTAACACATTTTTATATTAATTTATTTACGTTTTCTTGTTTATAAATGTATAAATGACATATTTTATCTCCGTAATTAATGTTTATCGTGCTTTTATTATCTGCAGCGAAAGGAACTCCGGCATGTAATTCTACACCTGAGAGTCACCTGATTAAACTGCCTTCAGACTGTAAACAACCAAGAACAAACGCCAAATGGTACGACGCCGGTCGTTGTTCTAACAACAAATGTCCCGGGTCACTGGACTTTGACCTGCGATGTAAAGATTCCTCCACTTTCTGCTGTGGGGTGAAGCAAATGGAGATAAAGGAGATCAACTGTGGCAGCTACATTCTTCCATTAAAAGTGGTAACAGAATGCGGATGTCAGAAATGCATCCAACCCAAAATTCTGGTACGGGGAAGGGTGATTTCCGCCGACAATAAGGAGCCTTTACGCTTCGGACACATTTTCATAGGGAAGGAACGAATAGGAATCACAGGCTATCAGGGTGGATTCACAATTCAAGTTCCGTCTGACACCCAGCGTCTGGTGGTGAACTTTGTGGATCCGTCTCAGAAGTTCTTAGACACTCTGAAAGTCTTTGTGTTTGATAAGAAGGGTGGATCCGTGTACCATGAGGTTAAAGTAATGCGAAAGCAGGAGCCCGTTGAGATCAATGCAGCAGAGACCAATACTATTTATCTGGGTGAAATCAAAGGCGAGGAACCGATCGGTCAGCTGGTGATCCCTCCAAACTCCTTCCACAAAGACAGCGGGGAACTCTACGAAGGCACGGTTAAAGCCAGTGTCACCTTCTTTGATCCGCGCAACGTCACGACGGCCGCGGCTATTCCAGGAGACCTGAACTTTGTAGGCGATGAAGGCGATGTGCTTCCTTTAAGGACGTATGGGATGTTTTCTCTGGATTTCAGGGACGAAACCAATCGTGAGGTTCTTGGAGCTGGTGAGGTGCAGGTACTCCTCGATACGGAGCATGTCAAAATGCCAGAGCATATCCCGGGAATGAAACTCTGGTCTCTCAATCCAGAGACGGGAATTTGGGAAGAAGAAAGTAGCTTTCAAGCTACTCAGGTTTCCAGTGGTGAGAACGGACGAAGGAAACGAGAGGAGCGGACGTTCCTGATAGGAAACATGGAAATCAGAGAGCGCAGACTGTTCAACTTGGACGTTCCCGAAAACCGCAGATGCTACGTCAAGGTCCGGGCGTACATGAGCGACAAATTCTTGCCTACTGAGCAACTTGAGGGTGTAGTGATCAGTCTTATCAACCTGGAGCCCAGGCCTGGATACTCATCCAATCCTAGAGCTTGGGGACGCTTTGACAGTGTGATAACAGGACCGAATGGAGCTTGCCTTCCCGCCTTTTGCGACGCCCAGAGACCCGACGCGTACACAGCTTACGTCACGGCCACGATGGGAGGCGAAGAACTCGAAGCGGCTCCATCGACACCCAAAATGAATCCTAACATTATTGGCGTGTTACAGCCGTACTTGGACAAACTCGATTACCAGCGATCGGACCACGACGATCCGGCGCTGAAGAAAACCGCCTTCAGAACCAATTTAGCCAAACCGAATCCCAACAACGTGGACGAAACCAACGGACCGATTTATCCTTACCAGAGTCTGATTTCATGTGAAAGTGCTCCCATCGACGCGAACCATTTCCGTTTCTTCCGCGTAGAGAAAGACACGTACGAGTACAACGTGGTGCCGTTTCAGGAGAGCGATCTCACCACGTGGACTGGGGATTATCTATCGTGGTGGCCGAACCCTCAGGAGTTCAGGGCTTGTTACATCAAAGTAAAGATCCATGGAGAAACAGAAGTGATGGTCAGGTCGAAGAATTTCGGCGGGACTCACCTTCAGACCCGCGGGCAGCTGTATGGGATTCGGGACATTCGCAGCACACGTGACTTGAGGAACGCCAACACGTCTGCCGCTTGCTTGGAGTTCAAATGCAGCGGAATGCTTTATGACCAAGGCGCCGTGGATCGCTCTTTAATTACCGTCCTTCCGCAAGGCAACTGCCGCCGGATAAGCGTCAACAATCTTCTGCAAGAGTACCTTACAAGACACCCGCCTCTTCTGCAGAACAACGAGTCTCACGCCTTTACCATGTTAGCGCCCGTAGACCCGCTGGGCCATAACTATGGAATTTACACGGTCACCGACCAGAACCCACGCATCGCCAAAGAGATCGCCATCGGACGCTGCTTTGACGGTACCTCGGACAGTTTCTCCAGGGAGATGAAATCCGATTCTGGAGTTGCTCTTACTTTCAGCTGCCCCAAAAGAACTGTAAACCGCGAGAGCCTTTTCCAGCGCCTGCAAACAAACCCCGGCCAGACCTTGGTCCAAATGGCTCGGGACATGAGGGAATCACAGGGAACGCAGGTCCGGAGAGGGTCAGCGCAGCTGGTGGCGTATCCTTCTGAACAACAGGGCAGGATCCAGAACCGGAGAGTTTCCAACATCAGCCGGAGAAGAACGGCCACGCGGACTCAACAAAGGCAGTAGAGCGAGTGAGTACAGTGCAGAATTCTTAAACATTCCTATAAAAGTGCCCTAAATGTGAATTAACTCCGTTTTTCCTCCTTTCATCTTTGTAAAGGTCGTTGGCTGAAGACAATCACAGAAATGATGGAAATGCCGCGCTCGGATGTTTCGATGATTTCTCAGCGATTTTATTTTTGAGCCAAGTTTCATTATTTTGCTAGAAACTGACCCTGGATCTGTTCTGAATGGAGACCTGTTATTATCGTGCTTCCTCAGACCCCGTGTAATTACTTGATATCATATCAAACGTCTTTCATGTTGAGGACGGATACTTTTATTTATTTCGCTTATCAAAAATAATAACCAGTGCGAGCGCATAGTTCCATTGTAAAGTGAAATGGTTTACGTGTAATGTTAACATGAATCCATAACGAGCTGTACATAAACACGACTCCTGTTCAAAAGTATTCCAGGCAGGAGTTTATTGGTCTAGAGATTTTAGGATGTAGAAACGACGCTGTTCCGGCGTTCCCTTTTTCCATATTAGACCAGTAACGACCCAAACGAAACGTAACCATTTTAATTTGACCAGACAAACGAAAAACAAATCTCACTCGACTGGATTAGGACTTTTGGACATTGTAGTAATAATAATAATAATATTGATAATAATAATAATAAGAAGAAGAAGATGCCCTTGGTTTGGAATGAGGGCGTCCGAACTGCTTCCTGAATCTGACACAATGAAATAAAATTGAGTCAAAGCAACCAAATGTAGTTTTAATGATTAATGTGTATTAACTCGGATAGTTTGTATATAGGTTATTATTATTATTATTATTCCTCTTGGGTGTCTGTCTGTCTTTTGACGTGCAATAATTCTGACAATGACTTGAGAGCCCTTTAACCAAACCAAATCTGCTACGTGTGTGTGTGTGTGTGTGTGTGTGTGTGTGTTCGATCTGTTTAAAATTGGGCAAATCTCTATGCAAGTATTAATTTCTTTCATAAAAGATGTGTATTTTCAGCTTAATGTCTGTTCCTAAAAGCATCTCAGCGTCCTTTGAGACGGAAGCCACTTTCCCTCCCGAGTCTCCTGATGGACATTTTCTCAGCGTTACTGATGTAGAGACTCTTCACAGGTTCTAGCTGAAATAAAAACATTTTACCTGAACTGATCATCTCATGATGTGCTGCTCAAGAACTTATGAAAGTTTATGAAAGACACACACACACACACACACACACACACACACACACACACACACACTCACACACTCACACACTCACACTCACACACTAGGGACAATTTTTCCAAGGTGCTAATCAACCTACCGTGCATGTTTTTGGACCGGGGAAGGAAACCTGAGAACCCGGAGAAAAAAAAAACCCCATGAGACACGGGGAGAACATGCACAAACTCCACACACACATGGCCGAGACGGGAATCGAACCCGGACCCTGGCGGTGTGAGGAGAACGTGCTAACCACTACGCCATCGTGCCCTCTTTGAACATTCATAAGTTATGAAAAGCTCTGGAAAGATGCTGCGTTAGATTTTGTTGATGGTGGTGAGAAAGTAAGGAGGTTCCTGAGGTGCACCTTCACCAACTTCTACCTATAGAATGAGATCTTCCACAAACCCCGAACCCCGTGATGGTCATTGGCTTTCTGCACATGAGCATTGTGATCCTGGACCAGGTTTGGATCTCGTGGTTCAGGAGAACCGAACATTTCATGCAACTCCATCCAAAGACTCCTTTTTGAAGAAGAAGCTCTTAAGATGAAAGTCTGCGTGATCTACAGCTTTATTCAAATACTATACGTGCAAAACCCGTGTTTATCAGGTGTTAGGGTGGAAGGATAAGCTCCGCCTTCCCAACGTCCAAAACCCAACGCCCTTAATGACAGCATTTATTTCTCAAAGACCGTTTAACAATCACTTCACTCTAATTGGATCCTTTACATCCCATAATGAGCTGAACATCGTTAGTGTTTACACTGGGACTATCCCAATCCCACGAGTCCCAAAGAAAACAATAACATATTAGATGAGAATAAAAAGGGGGCGGGGCCAGAGGGTTCACATAAAATTATTTCATTCATTCATTCATCTTCTAGCGCTTTATCCGATCTTCCCTCGGGTCACGGGGAGTCTGTGTCTATCTCAGGCGTCTATGGGCATTAAGGCAGGATACACCCTGGATGGAATGCCAACCCATCGCAGGGCACACACACACACACACACACACACATTCATACACTAGGGACAATTTTCCAAGGTGCCAATCAACCTACCGTGCATGTTTTTGGACCGGGGGGAGGAAACCGGAGAACCTGGAGAAAAAACCCCCTGAGACACGGGGAGAACATGCAAACTCCACACACACATGGCCGAGACGGGAATCGAACCCGGATCCTGGCGGTGTGAGGCCAACGTGCCCTCACATAAAATTAACTTAGGTAAATAAAATTAACATTAATCCAATTAATTTGATATTATTTCTTGTTTATAAAATCCTACTAATATACAGTGATGACATTTTTAAATAATTACAATTGTATAGTACAAAATGGAGTGACACACTTTTCACCACAGTCTAACATCTGTCTAAAGAATATAAATATATATATATATGAATTAGAGAAAGCAAATGAAAGAAATGAATACGTTCTTTTTCTTCCTCTGCACCAAACACACTAATATAAATATATGAAACATTTCCTTCAAACAAATCAAACAAATCTATAAATGTCCAGAAGTTTATTTCCAATAAAAAAGAAATCCTTCCTGAGCTCGAACAGATTTACACACGCTCACTTTGTTTCTCCAAATATTCCACTGAAATATATTTATCGATCCCAGATCCCAGTTTAATAAGGTTTAAGCGCGGGACATCTCATTCCCTGAGACATTCCCACCGCAGAGGACATCCGTGGTATCCGTGTTGATTCCATTCACATGTGATGGGAGTGATGATGTAAATGTACCTGATTTGTTGCATAAAGAACACGCAGGACATTGTTTTATAACGTTCCATCCTGACCCTGAGATGGATATTAACGCAATATAGAAAAATAATCACGGCTTATAAGTGGCAGAAAAGTCGTTAACGCGTCTCAGAGGTCTGAATATAATCACAGCCGTGTGAATTCCAGGATTTAAGGGTGCATTTAAGACTTATTTTGGGGATGAAACCAAATCAGATTATTTTATAAAACTCCGTGTAATCTTCCGTCTTTCCACATTCTACCCTTCTGTACGTTACTCTAATTACAGCTAATTAAGATGGTTTCCACTGCTGCGGTACAGGAACGCTAAACACGCCGTCCCTTTTACACGTTTAAAAGCTGTGAGAGCGAGCGCATGTCTTTACTCAAGTGTCTGGCTGGTTTCACAGAGACGATCATTTATTCAGGAATCTCCTCCGGCCAAGTGCGGGTAATTTCACCACTGCCCCGGTGTGTAATACGTGTTATACGGCTGCCACTTTAGTCTGGATACAAATCTGTGGTTGTAATAAAAAGCATTTTATAAATCATTCTGGGGAATTTCCTGTAAACTCGGTGTAAGTTATAGTGCATGGCAATCCTCATACTCCTGATGGCATAGTAATAAAGTCTTAAGCCATTACTACAGAATAAACTATAAATAAAGAATTCTCCTGCTCATACATGCACTCTGCTTGGAATATTTGGGATTTGAATCTTATGATCAGATGACGCTTCCATTCCACATACAGATCTTTTCGGCCCTGATAATGAGCTGTGATTGGGTGAGATGTTTTGGAGAGATCTTCATTCTGAAAGATCCAAAATTAGCAAAGTAGAAGCAAAGATCTACTCACAGAAACCTTCATGTCGGGTAAAAAATGTATTTACAGTAAAAATCTAGCTTTGATTAAAGCATTGATTAATTTAGATTAATTATAATATATATATATATATATATATATATTATTTTTTTATTTATGTTTATATTTTCTCTTATTTTATTTTTTTATTTTTTAATCTCTTTCTACATGCACAAACTCATGACATCATAAAGACTTTGCAGTTGTATAGATCCCAGATGTATTAAAGATGTATTAAAGCATTGATTAATTTTATTTACTTTGAAAAAAAAAAATATATATATATATATATATATATATATATATATATATTTATATATATATATATATATATATTATCTAATTTATTTATTTTTACAATTTTTATTATTTATTATTTCTTTTTTTTCTTTTAATCTCTCCTACATGCACGACTCATGACATCATAAAGACTTTGCAGTTGTATAGATTTCTTTTTTTTTTTGATCTGCATGAAATTAGTCCATAAATCATGTCTCGAAGGTTGTGTTTTTAAAAGTGACACTACGGGAGAAAAATTGTTGTAATAAAATGAGTGGAATCGGCTAAAACAGCAGGAGAGCGGCGACGCTTTTCTCCACCCAGATGCCCAAACCTTACTGTAATTAATGACTTCTGGTCTACAGTCTGCAGGGGCTTTTAATGTTTTGCTGATAAATAACACACATTGGGACATTACACTACCTCATATAAACATCCTGCTCATGAACGGTTCTGTACCCACGCGTCCATCATCCAACAGTCAACATCAATAATGATGGAAGTGTATGATGAGAAAAAATACATAAATAACATTTAATAAACTAAATTACACACACACACACACACACACACACACCACACACACACGGATAACACAATAGACACAATAGAAAATAAATATTACAGCAAAAGTCTGCAACGTCCAGAGTATATATAGATATATATATATATATATATATATATATATATATATATATATATATATATATATATATATATATAAATATATATATATATATATATATATATATATATATATATATTTTTTATATATAATTATAATTTTCATGCATTTTAATGCCAAATCAGTAATTTCATTCATTATTGATTTAACCATACAGTTTTTACAGTCGAGCACTGCGGGAGACACAGCAGTACAGTACAGTACAGTATACACATTTACACTGTTTAAATCATTTTTATGTATTAAACTGAGTTTGTAATGATATTAAAGAGTTATTTAGAGATTGTTTAGGGTTCAAACTATAAAAATCTGTTGTTATGGGCATTTTTTGACCACATTCACAAGTCACAGGTGCTTTAGGAGCAACAAATTCACAGCTCATTTATATACACTCGGGTGTCCACATACTTTTGAGCCTACATTGTATCTCAGAGATACAGATTAGAACGAAAGGCTTTGGACTCCTTCTTTGTTTGGATGTGAGGAGGAAACGGAGGTAATAATACAGAGTGTAAATAATCCTATAATACGCGTACAGCACACAGGAGCTGCTCCGGGGGAAAGGACAGAATTCCTTTTGTTCCTCAGACGGAATTTTGACATGAATGCGTTCTGCAGCGGAGACTCAATCCTTTTTCCACCCCACAAAAAAATACACTGGAGAAACTTCAATAAACTCTTTTGCAGAGACGAGACATTTTTCTTCAAAAAATTCCAAGCCATGTTTTACACTGTGCAGGAATAAAAAAAAGCAGGAAACTGGCCAAAATACACACACACACACACACACACACACACACACACACACACACACACACACACACACACATAAACATAAGACACAAACACATTAACACAACATAGATAAATAATATATTATTATTTAATATAGTAGTGGCTGTCAATCAGTTAAAATATTCAATGAAAATGAATTACAATATTTAACAAGAGTTTCATTCTCTAATTAACATGCATAATATAATAATGGTATTATAATTAATAAAAATAATTATAATATAAAATTATATAATATATATAAAATATTATTATAAATTTATAGTAAATATAAACTCTAATATTTACAATATTAGAGTTTCATTCTCTAATTAAACAACAAAACTGCATAATATAATAATGTAATTATAATTATTACAAATAATTATAATATACAATTTATATAATATATATATAAAATATTATTATAAATTTATATTAAATATAAACTCTAATATTTAAATATTAGATAGTTTCATTCTCTAATTAACATGCATAATAAAATAATGGTATTATAATTAATAAAATATTATAATATAACATTTATATAATATATATAAAATATTATAAAAGTATTTCTAATTTTAAAATATATATTTATGTCATTAATTATCGACATGTGTACATAATTAAATATGTACGTAAATGTGTGATGATTATTAGTGAAACCAGTAATAAGTTTTAAAGTAATGACGGTGTTTTAAACGAGGTAAATCATCAAACGCATCTCTTACGATGTTTCCACACGGACTCTTTTGACTGCCGGATCGGTGCGTTATGGTGGATTCTTCGTTTGAGACTCGTTGCGTCAGTAATAATAATGTTTATTGATTTTTCGACCTGAGTAACGGAAGGACGTCGTGAATAAATGTGTGTTGCGCATTTCGTCTCTTTTGTAATTATTCATAATAAACAAAAACAGAAATGCACGTCTTAGTTTAATCGTAATGTATTAATTACATTATATTTCAATATCATTTGTAGATATTTAGAAGATAAATATATGTAGAAGTTGTTTGATGTTTATGAGGTCCTGCAGGTTCTACGTTATTTATTTGAAATCAGCGTGAAAGAAAACGTAACACAGATTTCAAGCAAACCGTCATAACCGACGTCATGCGTATAAAAGTGTAAAGAAGACCTTTATACGTTTGTATAGTGTTACATTTGCTGGTGTGAGTTTGTGTGCTTGTGTTCCTCGGCTGGGAGAAGAAGTGCGATGTCATGCTGTAATTACACGGTAAATCCTACAGAGAGCGCTGATTAAAGCCCAGGAGAGAAACTCTGCACATCCTTCTGAAGGACGTTACGCAATGCTTAGTCTAAAAATGCTCTCATTAGCTTCACAATCAGCACACGCACAATTAATACGCTGATTATAACCACATGTTTACACAAATAACCAGCAGAGACACAAAGAGCAACGTTACAGAACATTCCAGAAATATGACAAGAGTCCAAATTCCAACTTCCTTCCTTCCAAAACAACATAAAACACAACATAGAGCTACACAACATATAACAGAACATACAGCTACAAACAACATATAACACAACATAGAGCTACACAAAACATAAAACAGAACAGAGCTACACAAAACAACATATAACACAACATAGAGCTACACAAAACATAAAACACAACATAGAGCTACATAAAACAACATATAACACAACATAGAGCTACACAAAACAACATATAACACAACACAGAGCTACACAAAACAACATATAACACAACATAGAGCTACACAACAACAACACAACATATAACACAACATAGAGCTACAAACAACATATAGCAACATATAACACAACATAGAACTAGAGCTACACAAACACAACACACAGAGCTATAACACAACATAGAGCTACACAAACATATAACAACATATAACACAACATAGAGCTACACAAAACAACATATAACGCAACATAGAGCTACACACAACATATAACACAACATAGAGCTACACAACAAAACATAACAACATAGAGCTACACAACATACACAACAACATAGAGCTACAACACAACAACATATAACACAAAATAGAGCTACACAACAACAACATAGAGCTACAAACAACAAATACCGCAACATAGAGCTACAACACAAAACATATAACACAACATAGAGCTACACAAAACAACATATAACACAACATAGAGCTACAAACAACATATAACACAACATAGAGCTACACAAAACAACATATAACACAACATAGAGCTACACACACATATAACACAACATAGAGCTACACAAAACATAACACAACATAGCGCTTACAACAAAAACACAACATATAACACAACATAGAGCTACACACAGTTTGGCTGGTGTGCAAATGGAGTGAGTAGAGCAGCAGTGCCATGTGTGTGTGGAGTTTGTGTATGTTCTCCCCCCTCTCCCCGTGTCTCAGGGTTGTGTGTTTTCTCCGGGTTCTCCGGTTTCCTCCCCGGTCCAAAAATATGCACGGTTAGGTTGATTGGCACCTTGGAAAATTGTCCCTAGTGTATGAATGTGTGTGTGTGTGTGTGTGTGTGTGTGTGTGTGTGTGTGTGTGTGTGTGTGTGTGTGTGTGTGATGGGTTGGCATTCCATCCAGGGTGTATCCTGCCTTAATGCCCATAGACGCCTGAGATAGACACAGACTCCCCGTGACCCGAGGGAAGATCGGATAAAGCACTAGAAGATGAATGAATGAAAGAACATTAAATCGTTTTGGAACCTTTGGCACACAAAACCGTTCACACCAGTGCCAAAGAGTGAGCAACACCTGGGCTGTGAACCCCTAACCTTCTGATCATGTGACCCAGGAGGAACTCTTTTATCTCCTGGTACTGGAGTTTTGTGTTAAATGTATTTAATTCGGGTTTCCATCACGTCATGTGAGTAAATAATAAAGTTAATAAAGTTTGAGTTTGAGGTTATTAATGACGGAAAGAAAAGGAAAAACATCACGTCCTCGTCACTGCGATTTACAAACCATGACTTGGAGAAAGATCCTCCGTAAAACATTATTTTCAGAGGAAGTGATATGTGGAGACGCCGACAGACCCGCGTCGTCTCCCGTTTATCCGCCGTTTAACTTCTCAATAGGCCTTGTGTAGTGAGAAAATAAAGCGGCTGTGAATTCGCACTCATGTGTGGCTCGGAATAAGGAAGCGTGTCCCGCCAAAAACACTTACTCACCCTCACTATGTGCTGTTGGAAGCGACCGCAGAGAAGCGTTATACGATCCACAAGCGTCTGATTTTACTACAAGTCTATTATCATTGTTATTTAATGTGTTTTATACATTTATACCAAAAAAAAGTCTCAGTGTGGTTCTAAAAAATTCTTTGTTTTTTAGGAGAGCAAATATTGCTTTCACAGAAATCCGTATAGACTGGAGATGAAACATAAAACACTGAGATATTACATTTAATAAAGGATTCAAATTGTTGCCTGTTTTAGTAAAATAATCTCCTTTTTTACAGAGAAATCTTTATTGAAAGCAACATGTGGCAGAATTACAGTCCATCTCCATCTCCATCTTTTACCGCTTATCCGGGACCGGGTCTCAGGGGCCACCGTCTAATCAGAGATGCCCAGACATCCCTCTCTCCACTCGCTTCCTCTAGCTCCTCAGAGGCGTTCCCAGGACAGTCTATAGACATAGTCCCTCCGTCGTGTCCTAGGTCTTACCTGAGGCCTCTTCCCGGTGCCTGAAACACCTCCCCTGGGAAGCGCCCAGGAGGCATCCGAAATAGATGCCCAAGCCACGCCAGCTGTTCCCTCTCGATGTGGAGGATCAGCGGATCTACTCCGAGCTCCTCCCGAGTGACTGAACTTCTCACACGATCTCTAATGGAGCGCCCAGACACCCTGCGAAGGAAGCTCATTTCGGCCGCCTGTATCCGGGATCTCGTCCTTTTGGTCATGACCCAAAGCTCATGGCCATAGGTGAGAGTAGGAACGTAGATCCACCAGTAAATTGAAAGCTTTGCCTTTTGGCTCGGCTCCTTCTACACCAGAACGGACCGGTACATCGACCGCAGAGGCTGCACCGATCCACCTGTCCATCTCCCGTTCCATCCTCCCCTCACTCGTGGACAAGACCCCAAGATACTTGAACTCCTCCACTTTAGGGCGGAGCTCTCCACCAACCTGAAGTGGGCTAACCACCTTTTTGGGACTGAGGACCATGGCCTCGGACTCGGAGGTGCAGATCTTCATCCCAGCTGCTTCACACTCGGCTGGAAACCTTCCCAAAGAATTACAGTCCATTTCTGTAAAATAACATTCTAAATCACTTATTCACTTATTCTACCACTTATTCTATCTTTCTTCGTTTACATCCAGAACCATGTCGAGATGCAGCAGAACCCTGTGGATCCCACGCCATGCAGACTTGTGATGTCTTTAGGTATCACTGACTTTATAGAAAGGACGTTACTGATAATCACACACTCGTGATATTTTCCCAAATCAGGAAGGATCTCTGTGTGGAACCCGGTTCCTCGCAAGGTTCCTCCATCATTCCATTGTGCCATGAACACTACGTTTTTGTTTATCTTGCACTGATGTGCAACATCATCGTCACGGTGGTTTATATATTCATTCTCTGAAAATGTATTATACATTACAGATCTGAGAACAAGAACGAGTGAGACGAGACTCTTGGAATCGCTCCGAGATCCGAAAAATGACCCGAACCTGTGAAAAATCTGACTGAGTGGATTTCATCCATTCCTGGAAATGAACATCAGCCGGATGTGGTTCTTCGTCTTCGTCAACCCGTGTAACATAAAAATTTCCCATTAATTGTGAAAGTGGGAGGCATTAACCAGTTCCAGCATGACCAGGACCCCAGTGCACAAACTCCAGCTCCATGAAGATGTGTTTTCCATGGGATGGGGTGGAAGATCTCCAGAACTGTGAACAGAAACAGTGGAATCGTTGTGATGTTGTAGAGAACGATTCCCACACGAGCGAGTCTCTTTAATGACGTGAGAAGAACGTTGATTGTCGATGGATTAAATGTAAACTGTAGTCCTTTGTCAGTGCGGCGTTGAGTCGATGTTAAATCCAGACCAAATCCATCCTCTAAATTCCGCAGGGGCTCCGATCGCCGCGACCCTTTAACATGAAACGCTCAGAACGCTGTTAAAGTTCAGTCTTGCATGTAAAATGATCGAATTATCCGAGCCAAAAACAATTTTTATAATGACAGCAAAAAAATAATAATAATATATTGGAAACCTTATTTCTATTACTGAGACTTTTCCATCCAGATGGTTTGAAATAAACCAGACGTAAACCTTCATCAGCTTATTGGCAGAAGAATCATCAAAAACACTAACCATCCACCTGACATCATCCAACTCACTGCATAAGTAGATCATGTACAATACGCATTAAACTTTTCTCTCATGTTTTCTCCTGAGATTCCTGCACTCATGTGAGATGAAAGACCACGCCCTGCTGCTGAGGAGGTTCTCCTGGAGGTTCCTGTACGTGGTGAACCATGAGGATGGATTTTGGAGTGTAATTATATAATATAAACATTTCTGCCAGGATGATTTTGGACAAACACTCGTGTCTCCATCAACCTCAACGACGATGGCGCTGTAATGAGCGAGTATCCCGGGATGAGGACGAGTACCGTCTGCTTCTTCTCACCATCATACGTCTGGCGAAGCTGCAACGCTCGCGGTGTTGTAGCGACATCACCCGAGACCTCCAGCGACCTCCACCCCTGAAAAAGCGTTACGCAACCAGTGCAACACAACCCACGTGACCTCGCTTCCACACCAGACCTCGTCCTCTTCCTGAAGATCCGTTACGGAGACCCAGGATGGATCGCAGAAGCTGCTTTCCAAATGACGACTTCCAGATGTTCCAGGAGAATGCTGAGTGTTACTGTGCAAAAGTGGAGACGTAGATAAATAAAGTAAAACACAACTTTCTGATTCTACCTCGTTTAATAAATTAAATAAATAAATCTCTCAAAAGGGCACTCAGTGGTTCAGTGGTTAACACGTTCGCCTCACACCGCCAGGGTCCGGGTTCGATTCCCGTCTCGGCCATGTGTGTGTGGAGTTTGTGCATGTTCTCCCCGTGTCTCAGGGGGTTTTTCTCCGGGTTCTCCGGTTTCCTCCCCTGGTCCAAAAACATGCACGGTAGGTTGATTGGCACCTTGGAAAATTGTCCCTAGTGTATGAATGTGTGTGTGTGTGTGTGTGTGTGTGTGTGTGTGTGTGTGTGTGTGATGGGTTGGCATTCCATCCAGGGTGTATCCTGCCTTAATACCCATAGACGCCTGAGATAGACACAGACTCCCCGTGACCCGAGGGAAGATCGGATAAAGCGGTTGAAGATGAATGAATGAATGAATGAATGAATGAATGAACCTCTCAGATCTCTGGTATTCTTACAGAAAAATCTGTCTCTGGCAACCTCGAGCCGAAATCCCTTCAAACTCGCACAGCAGCAATTAAGAAGAAGAAGAAGAAGAGGAAGAGGAAGAAGAATAGTCTTGATGCGTTACATAAACATTACATCACAGTGAAATTCTTTCTTCGCATGTCGCAGTTTGTTGCTGGTAGTTTGGGGTCAGAGCGCAGTCTCAGCCATGATACGGCGCCCCCTGGAGCACAGAGGGTTAATGGTCTTGCTCAAGGACCCAAGGGCAGGCAGCTTTGGCCATACCGGGGCTCGAACCCACGACCTTCCGATCAGCAGCCCGGCGCCTTAAACACCACTGAGCTCCGCCCCCTCCCTTGGAATTAACAATCCAACCTTCCCAAAAATATGCTTCCTATTAATATATGTATAAGCCCGAGAGCGCATTCAAGCAAACTTGTAATTAAGATTCATTCCAGCAGTTGACAAATGACCGATCTAGGCTAAAACACCTGTCCTGGATCTGACATGTTCTCCAGCGCAGATCCCAAGCTGGAGATTTATATCGCCGTCCGTCGTCCGCTCGCTCTCCTCTCTTATCCAGATACAATCAAGCTGCAGAGGGAATTGAACAGGAAATAAATTCCAGCTTTCCAATTCGGTCTCCTGCTGCTTTAAAAGCTACACTTGGCCCTTCGAGAGACGCCTGATTAAAGTTCAACCCGAGTGCAAGCGTCATTCTGCGTCCAGGATTTAAAAACATCAGACACTCAGGATCCATCGCTCCACCATCGCCTTATCTATCCGACCTCGCAGGTCACCTCTAACCCAATAAAGCATCAACGCAAACGTCACACCGCTCCAAAGCGCCCAGGGCTTTTCTCCACACAGTCGTAAAATTCCACCAATCGACCCGATTGATCACCTCGAATTATGTTATTTTAACTAACGCTGGATGAAAACGCAAGTCTTTAAAAAAAAAAACAAAAAAAAAAAACAAGTGCAAATCAATTCCAGCTTTGATCTCTCAAATCTAGCATGCTAATGCTAATACCTTACAAACCAGCTCGGTCAAAATATACCCCTCTTTTTCAGAGCGTTACCTAGTGCACAAATGAAAGTAACAAAAAGTGATCAGTTACTTTACTTTTATAAAGTCATTGAAAAGTTACAAGGGGGGCACGGTGGCGTAGTGGTTATCACGTTCGCCTCACACCTCCAGGATCCGGGTTCGATTCCCGTCTCGGCCATGTGTGTGTGGAGTTTGTGCTCTCATGTTCTCCTCCGTGCCTCAGGGGGTTTTTCTCCGGGTTCTCCGGTTTCCTCCCCCGGTCCAAAAAACATGCACGGTAGGTTGATTGACACCTTGGAAAAATTGTCCCTAGTGTATGAATGTGTGTGTGTGTGTGTGTGTGTGTGTGTGTGTGTGTGTGTGCCCTGCCGATGGGTTGGAATTCCATCCAGGGTGTATCCTGCCTTAATGCCCATAGATGCCTGAGATAGACACAGACTCCCCGTGACCCGAGAAGATCGGATATAGCGGTAGAAGATGAATGAATGAATGAATGAATGAAAAGTTACACGATTTTTACATTTTGAATAGCGTCATTTGTAATCTGTAACCTGTTACATTTCCAAAGTGTACACATTTTAGGCACATCTACATCATCCTACATAGAATAGAATAGAATATCCTTGATTTGTCACATAAACATTACAGCACAATGAAATTCTTTCTTCGCATATCTCAGCTTGTAGTTTGGGGTCAGAGCGCATGATACAGCGCCCCCTGTGGGCCTTAAACCCACTGAGCCACGCCCTCTTCCCAAACATGTTTACACCAGTGAATTTATTCTAATTCTACATTTGAATGCCATTCTTATACATTTACTGGATGCTTTTCTATGTTTAAAACTGATGTTAATCGTCAGCAGTGTTGGGAATTTTACTTTGGAAATGTAACAGGTTACAGATTATAAATGACGCT
>JACRUU010000023.1:245000-257500 GCA_030449085.1 Kryptopterus vitreolus
TTACAATCAAAAGATGTTTTAAAGGAAAGCACTAACGATGTTGGCACACTGAAACTGCCCACCAAATAACTCCAGCAGAGCGGTTTTCCGACTGCGTTCGCTTCCCGAGTCTCCGGATTCAGATGGACGTTTCTGTTTTATGCTTCTTTTCCACAAATACAGGATTTTGAAAGCACAGTATAAGAACTTCCCTGAGATGCTCTTCTCCAACCTTCTCCAACCTTCTCCAACCTCCAAATCTCCAAATGCCAACCTTCTCCACTTCTCCAAACCTTCCAACCTCTCCAAACTTCTCCAAACTTCTCCAACCTTCTCCAACCTTCTCCAACCTTCTCCGAACTTCTCCAACCTCTCCAACCTTCTCCAAACCTTCTCCAACCTTCTCCAAACCTCCAACCTCTCCAACCTCCAACTCTCCAACCTTCTCCAAACTTCTCCAACCTTCTCCAAACTTCTCCAACCTCCACCTCTCCAACCTTCTCCAACTTCTCCAACCTTCTCCAAACCTCCAACCTTCTCCAACCTTCTCCAAACTTCTCCAAACTTCTCCAACCTTCTCCAACCTTCTCCAAACTTCTCCAACCTTCTCCAACCTTCTCCGAACTTCTCCAACCTTCTCCAAACCTCCAACCTTCTCCAACCTTCTCCAAACTTCTCCAAACTTCTCCAACCTTCTCCAACCTTCTCCAAACTTCTCCAACCTTCTCCAACCTTCTCCAACCTTCTCCAACCTTCTCCAAACTTCTCCAACCTCTCCAAAACCTCCAACCTCTCCAACCTTCTCCAAACCTCCACCTCTCCAACCTTCTCCAAACTTCTCCAAATCCCCTTCTACAAACTTCTCCAAACTTCTCCAGCCTTCTCCAACCTTCTCCAACCTTCTCCAACTTCTCCAACCTTCTCCAACCTTCTCCAACCTTCTCCAACCTCTCAACCTCCAAACTTCTCCAACCTTCACTTCTCCAACCTTCTCCAGCCTTCTCCAACCTTCTCCAACCTTCTGCCAAACCTTCTCCAAACTTCTCCAAACTTCTCCAACCTTCTCCAAACTTCTCCAAACTTCTCTTCTCCAAACCTCTCCAACCTTCTCCAACCTTCTCCAACCTTCTCCAACCTCCACCTCTCCAACCTCCAACCTCTCCAACCTTCTCACTTCTCCAACCTTCTCCAACCTCCAACCTCTCCAACCTTCTCCAAACTTCTCCACCAACCTTCTCCAACCTTCTCCAAACTTCTCCACCAACCTCCACCAAACATGTGATGTGGCAGAAGATCCTCCTCCCCATCCTGAACATCCTGAACACTACATATTAAAGGTGGATTGATTAATCCGTTTTACTGATTTAAAAATAAATCTGATAGTTCTCGTGGTGAATCAGTGACAATCACGTGCTGTTTTTATTTTATTTTATTATTTATTATTTTATTTAGTTTTTATTTTTAATCACGTGCTGCACGGCGAGCGCTGTATTATATTTATTATTTATTATTTAATCATTATATAATTATATTTATTAGGGCTGTTCATTGATTTAATCTCCATTATTATGCTTATCATGAATTAACTTCATTAATCGCAAACTTATATTGTTTCTAAATGTACTTTAAATTTACGTTTACAGCGTTCAGCAGATTCGTAATAATAGCAAATTTTATTATCCAATTAATATTACTAAAATTTGCCATTAATAATATGAGCAGGAATGAACCTTTGACAAGTGTTTTATTCTCTAATTAACATGCTCATGGATAAATATTTTAATAATAATAATTTATTTTATATCTGAGTAAAGAAAGACCGTTGTGTATTAATGTGTCGCAAGTTTTAATTTCACCTCTTAATTTTAATAATTACCGTGCATGTTTTTGGGGGTACGGTGGTTTAGTGTTTATCACGTTCGCCTCACACCACCAGGAGTCTGGGTTCGATTCCCGTCTCAGCCATGTGTGTGTGTGTAAATTTCTCCCCGTGTCCTCAGGGGGTTTTTCTCCGGGTTCTTCCGAACTCCGGTTTCAAACCTCCCCCAGTTTCCAAAAACATGCACGAGTACGGTTGATTGGCACCTTGGAAAATTGTCCCTAGTGTATGAATGTGTGTGTGTGTGTGTTATGGGTGTATCCTGCCTTAATACCCATAGACGCCTGAGATAGACACAGACTCCCCGTGACCCGAGGAAAGATCGGATAAAGCGCTAGAAGATGAATGAATGAATGAATGAATGAATATTTATTTATTTATTCTTATAATATATTATAATATTTATTTATTTTAGTCGCCTCATTGTTTACATTTTGGCAGACGCCTTTATTCAGAGCGACATACAACTGAGCAATTGAGGATTAAGGGCCCTTGGGTTAAGGGCCCTGAGAGCCTTGCTCAAGGGCCACACTAGTGATAGCTTGGTGGTGGTGGTGGGATTTGAACCTGCGATGTTCCAGTCCAGAGCCCAAAGCCTTAATCACTGAGCTCCTAACAGAGACTCGAGTGCAGAACGCTTCATTAGTGATAAAGCAATAATGATCATCAGGAGCTCGTTATTGATTATTAATGAATAATAATCATCAGGAGCTCGTTATTGATTATTAATGAATAATGATCATCAGGAGCTAGGATTTATTATTATGAATAATGATCAGGAGCTCGTTATTGATTATTAATGAATAATGATCATCAGGAGCTCGTTATTGATTATTAATGAATAATGATCATCATGAAAATGATCAGGAGCTCGTTATTGATTATTAATGAATAATGATCATCAGGAGCTCGTTATTGATTATTAATGATTATTAATGAATAGGATGCTCGTTATTGATTATTAATGAATAATGATCATTAGGAGCTCGTTATTGATTATTAATGAATAATAATCATCAGGAGCTTAGGAGCGTTATTGATTATTAATGAATAATGATCATCAGGAGCTCGTTATTGATTATTAATGAATAATAATCATCAGATCATCAGGAGCTCGTTATTGATTATTAATGAATAATGATCATCAGGATCATTGATTATTAATGAATAATGATCATCGGAGCTCGTTATTGATTATTAATGAATAATGATCATCAGGAGCTCGTTATTGATTATTAATGAATAATGATCATTAGGAGCTCGTTATTGATTATTAATGAATAATGATCATCAGGAGCTCGTTATTGATTATTAATGAATAATGATCATTAGGAGCTCGTTATTGATTATTAATGATAATATCATCAGGAGCTCGTTATTGATTATTAATGAATAATGATCATCAGGAGCTCGTTATTGATTATTAATGAATAATGATCATCAGGAGCTCGTTATTGATGATTCATCATCACTCCAGGATTGACTTCAGCGCCGGTCCGTTTCCACTCAGCCTCGGTCCAATTTAGATCACAAATGGTTCCCACATTAGGATCTGATTCGGATTACCCCTGTCTATGATCAGAATATCATATTCGCGAACACCGCAGGATTCCAACATATCTGCGGCATGAATCATCACCGGGGGAAAACAGGACGAAGGAATCGATTCATGCCAGAAAAACCGACGGAACGAGTGAGAATAAAATATACATTCTCAATTTGTGTGTCTTTCTTGTGGTTTTAAAAGAAGGGTTTCGAGTAGAATCTCTCTTAAGAGCCGCAGAAAATAATGGATTCTCCAACCGGCCATGTGTATGAATAAGGCTTGTTATTTTGGTCAGGGGGTCAGGGGAGGGGGGTTGTGTAGGGTGGGGGGGGGGGGGGGGTGTTGGGGGGGATTCTCGGCATGGGGAACCCATGAAAGAGAAGCCGAGACTCTTAATCCTGCTGACAGAGCGTCTCACCGAACGTCTGGCCACAGCATTACCTCACTGCAGCAATCTTCTGCAAAATATATACCTGACCATGAGGTTCCTGTGCAAACCCAGGTATTATCTAAGCCTGTAAAAATCTGCCTTGATTTCTCATAAAAGCCGCATCTTCGGTCCAACCAGCAATAAAATCGTTCCACGTGTCGCCGAAAAAAAAGTCCTTTCCATGAAATTTAATTTTATACAATTTGAAATCAGCGGAGAAAAAAAACCTCCCAGATGCCACATTAATCACGAAAGTAATGTTAGTCTGTCACCTGCCGTCGGCGTTTATGAAGGTCGTACGAAGGAGAAAGAAACGAGTCCGTATTTCCCCCGAAAAGGACCAGAAACACAACACTTTTCTTCTCATCACTGACTCTGGATAAAAGCTGTACACACGTCAACACCACTAAATACTCACAATACTCACACCTGAGACGCAAAACAACACCAGAATGATGTCATGCTGTCATAACTGTAATAAACCCACATGAGGACGAGATTCATCTCACGGTGTCGTACTGATTCCATCTCAGCTTATACTTATACAGAACAATCCTTTACATTCTCACTGCATTATCTGTAGGGGCACGGTGGTTTAGTGATTATCACGTTCGCCTCACACCGCCAGGGTCCGGGTTCGATTCCCGTCTCGGCCATGTGTGTGTGGAGTTTGTGCATGTTCTCCCCGTGTCTCAGGGGGTTTTTCTCCGGGTTCTCCGGTTTCCTCCCCCGGTCCAAAAACATGCACGGTAGGTTGATTTGGAAAATGTGAATGTGTGTGTGTGTGTGTGTGTGTGTGTGTGTGTGTGTGTGTGTGTGATGGGTTGGCATTCCATAAAGGGTGTGTCTTAATGGAGTTAATGCCTTAATGCCTGAAGACACCTGAGATAGACACAGACTCCCGAGAGAGAAGTCGGATAAACGGTTTAAAGTGTTAATTGTGTAGTTGTTGTTGTGTATAGTAAGTTGTAGTTGTGTATAGTAATTGTGTAGTTGTTATAGTGTATAGTAATTGTGTAGTTGTAGTTGTGTATAGTAATTGTGTAGTTGTTATAGTGTACAGTAACTGTGTAGTTGTAGTTGTGTATAGTAATTGTGTAGTTGTAGTTGTGTACAGTAATTGTGTAGTTGTTATAGTGTACAGTAATTGTGTAGTTGTTATAGTGTACAGTAACTGTGTAGTTGTAGTTGTGTATAGTAATTGTGTAGTTGTTATAGTGTACAGTAATTGTGTAGTTGTTATAGTGTACAGTAACTGTGTAGTTGTTATAGTGTACAGTAATTGTGTAGTTGAATTGAATTGAATAGTTGTTGTTGTATATAGTAATTGTTTAGTTGTAGTTGTGTATAGTAATTGTGTAGTTGTTATTGTGTACAGTAATTGTGTAGTTGTTATAGTGTACAGTAACTGTGTAGTTGTAGTTGTGTATAGTAATTGTGTAGTTGTTGTTGTGTATAGTTGTGTACAGTAATTGTGTAGTTGTTATAGTGTACAGTAATTGTGTAGTTGTTATAGTGTACAGTAATTGTGTAGTTGTTGTTGTGTACAGTAACTGTGTAGTTGTTGTTGTGTACAGTAATTGTGTAGTTGTTAAATGTTTAACAGGGTGAATAATGGAGGGATTGTTGGTACGTTTGTGTGGAACGAGTGTGTAAGAGAAGAATAGTGTAGTTGTTATAGTGTACAGTAATTGTGTAGTTGTTGTTGTGTACAGTAATTGTGTAGTTGTTGTTGTGTACAGTAACTGTGTTGTTTGTAATTGTGTAGTTGTGTAGTTGTAGTTGTGTACAGTAATTGTGTAGTTGTTGTTGTGTACAGTAATTGTGTAGTTGTTGTTGTGTACAGTAATAGTGTAGTTGTTGTTGTGTACAGTAATTGTGTAGTTGTTGTTGTGTACAGTAATTGTGTAGTTGTTGTTGTGTACAGTAACTGTGTAGTTGTTATAGTGTACAGTAATTGTGTAGTTGTTAAATGTTTAACAGGGTGAATGATGGAGGGATTGTTGGTTCGTTTGTGTGGAACGAGTGTGTAAGAGAAGAATAGTGTGGTTGTTATAGTGTACGGTAATTGTGTAGTTGTTGTGTACAGTAGTTGTGTAGTTTGGTTTAACAGGGTGAATAATGGAGGGATTGTTGGTACGTTTGTGTGGAACGAGTGTGTAAGAGAAGAATAGTGTAGTTGTTGTTGTGTACAGTAATTGTGTAGTTGTTGTGTGTATAGTAATTGTGTAGTTGTTGTTGTGTACAGTAATTGTGTAGTTGTTGTGTACAGTAGTTGTGTAGTTTGGTTTAACAGGGTGAATAATGGAGGGATTGTTGGTACGTTTGTGTGTAAGAGAAGAATTTGTCGTTTTTTTCTCTACAATTCCACTTCGTTCCTCCTCGTTTACGATTCCGACTATAAATCATTTTCCAATTAAATCCACTTGGACTCGACCACATCTGTATCTGTACCACATCTCGACCACATCTGTATCTGTACCACATCTCGACCACATCTGTACCTGTACCACAACTGGACCACATCTGTATAAACAATTATCGTCTTCTTCAAACAATGACGAACTCCACGTCTAAAAATACCTTCAGTCTTACATGAACAGATCATCAGTGCAGATCACGTTTCCTTTCAGACGCACTCAAAATACCTCCAGTCTGTCGTGTAACACAAAAACCCTACAAGAAACACCAAAGTCACACTTTACTTCCACAGCAGGGTCACGTCTCACTCGGAGATCTGATCACGTTCTGCCCAGGGTCACGTCTCACTCGGAGATCTGATCACGTTCTGCTCAGGGTCACGTCTCACTCGGAGATCTGATCCTGATCACGTTCTGCTCAGGGTCACGTCTCACTCGGAGATCTGATCACGTTCTGCTCAGGGTCACGTCTCACTCGGAGATCTGATCACGTTCTGCTCCAGGGTCACGTCTCACTCGGAGATCTGATCACGTTCTGCTCAGGGTCACGTCTCACTCGGAGATCTGATCCTGATCACGTTCTGCTCAGGGTCACGTCTCACTCAGAGATCTGATCACGTTCTGCTCAGGGTCACGTCTCACTCGGAGATCTGATCACGTTCTGCTCAGGGTCACGTCTCACTCGGAGATCTGATCACGTTCTGCTCAGGGTCACGTCTCACTCGGAGATCTGATCCTGATCACGTTCTGCTCAGGGTCACGTCTCACTCAGGAGATCTGATCACGTTCTGCTCAGGGTCACGTCTCACTCGGAGATCTGATCACGTTCTGCTCAGGGTCACGTCTCACTCGGAGATCTGATCCTGATCACGTTCTGCTCAGGGTCACGTCTCACTCGGAGATCTGATCACGTTCTGCTCAGGGTCACGTCTCACTCGGAGATCTGATCACGTTCTGCTCAGGGTCACGTCTCACTCGGAGATCTGATCACGTTCTGCTGAGGTTCTGCTGAGGTTCTGCTGAGGTTCTGCTGAGGTTCTGCTGCCTCTCTCACAGAAAAACCTTCATTCCGAGAAAAACTGTTAAACAAAAACTGTCTATAACATAAATAACCCTTT
Source organism: Kryptopterus vitreolus (assembly GCA_030449085.1). Lineage (NCBI taxonomy): Eukaryota > Metazoa > Chordata > Actinopteri > Siluriformes > Siluridae > Kryptopterus > Kryptopterus vitreolus. Next base: position 252,373 of record JACRUU010000023.1, read on the forward strand.
GGCTTGCGTCGAATAATCCGCGTTGCGTATCATTACCAAAAGGTTGCAAGTTCAAATCCCACTGGTGGGCCCTTGAGCAAGGCCCTTAACTCTCAACTGCTCAGCTGTAAGTCACTCTGGATAAAGGGGTCTTCCAAAACTATACAAACAACAATAATAACACAATTCCTTGTACAACTCTGTACTACACAACCCCATAACTACACAACCTCATACTAAACATCTCTATACTACACAATGTCATACTAAACAACTCTGTACTACACAACCCCATAACTACACAACCTCATACTAAACATCTCTATACTACACAATGTCATACTAAACAACTCTGTACTACACAACCCCATAACTACACAACCTCATACTAAACATGTCTATACTACACAATGTCATACTAAACAACTCTGTACTACACAACACCATAACTACACAACCTCATACTAAACATCTCTATACTACACAATGTCATACTAAACAACTCTGTACTACACAACCCCATAACTACACAACCTCATACTAAACATCTCTATACTACACAATGTCATACTAAACAACCCCATAACTACACAACCTCATACTAAACATCTCTATACTACACAATGTCATACTAACACAACACCCATAACTACACAACCTCATACTAAACAACTCTGTACTACACAACACCATAACTACACAACCTCATACTAAACATCTCTATACTACACAATGTCATACTAAACAACTCTGTACTACACAACCCCATACTACACAATCCCATAACTACACAACCCCAAACTACACAACTCTGTACTACATAACCCCAGACCTACACATCCCCGTACTACACAACCCCATACTACACAACCACATACTACACAATCCCATAACTACACAACCCCAAACTACACAACTCTGTACTACATAACCCCATAACTACACAACCCCGTACTACACAACCCCATAACTACACAACCTCATACTAAACATCCATACACCAGTACTACAACCCCATAACTACACAACCTACATACACTAAGTACAACTCTGTACTACAACCCCAACTAAAACACAACAACTACACAACCCATACTACACTACTATACCCCATACACTACACAACTAAACAACTCTGTACTACATAACCCCATAACCACAACCTCATATACTACACAACTCACACATACAACCATATAACAACTCTGTACTACACAACCCCATAACTACACAACCCCATACTATACAACCTAATACTAAACAACTCTGTACTACAAAACCCCATAACTACACAACTCTGTACTACACAACCCCTTACTACACAATCCCATAACTACACTACCCCATACTACACAACCTCATACTAAACAACTCTGTACTACATAACCCCATAACTACACAACCTCATACTACACAACCATGTACTACACAACCCCATTCTACACAAACTCATACTAAACAACCCTGTACTACACAACCCCATAACTACACAACCATGTACTACACAGCCCCATTAAACACAACCTCATACTACACAACCCCATAACAAACCCCATACACAACCTAAACATGTACTACACAACCCCATAACTACACACACCCCTTACTACACAACCCCATAACTACACAACCTCATGCTACACAACCCCATAACTACACAACCTCATACTAAACAACTCTGTACTACACAACCCCATAACTACACAACCCCGTACTACACAACCCCATAACTAGGGTTGGGGGGGGTGAAACGCTTCTCCATCGGGGGAAAAACTAATGCAGGGTTGAATAGAAACATTTTGACCCAATAATAAATAAAGTCAAATAAATAAAAGTGTAAACACACACACACAGGAGTAAATGTTGAGTATATTTAGTGTAATCGTGTGGAGACGCGTTACGACGTCCCTCGCTGCCAGTGAGAAAACGGCGTTAATATCACCTTATTGTAATTACTGCATTATAACCAGCGTTCGTAGCGGGTGAATATGAACCCTCGTATGAATGACGCCGAGTCCAGATGGTTTTTCCATCGTAAGCAGAAGGCCAAGAAACACAGCGGCTTCACACGGCGCTGATTTACGCGTCTCAGGCTTCGGCCGCGTCGCTGTTTATCTACACGACCTGCAGGGAATCTTTTCTTTCATGTTTTATTCCATTCCTCTGCTCAGATCTACACATTACAATAACATATAAATCAGGTATTCATCGTCCTCATCGTCTCCTCCTCATCGTCTCCTCCTCATCGTCTCCTCATCGTCTCCTCCTGATCGTCTCTTCCTGATCGTCTCCTACTCATCGTCTTATCCAGAGCAACTTACACCTGAGCAATTGAGGGTTAAGGGCCTTTCTCAAGGGCCCCACTTGTGGCAGCTTGGAGGTGGTGGTGTTTGAACCTGTGATCTTCCGGTCCAACACCTTCACCACGTCCCTACTCATCTTCCAGTGAACGAGAGATCTTCATGGAGCTGTGAACAGGATCAGATGTGGGTCTAATACTGGTATCCAGGTGAAAGAAAGCCGAGCGCATAGAAAGACTAATGATTTGGTGAAGAAGAACGTCTGGGTGGAAACTTCATGTTTCCCATTCATTTTGCTCCTGTAACGTGTTTCAGAGCCGCAGTAAAGAAATCCTTTAGTGCTTTACGGACTTGTAGGCACTTTCAGGAACTTGATCTCGTCTGGACGTTGTTTATATTTGAGTGAATTTCTAACCTTAACCTCGTGACCGCAGTGACTTCCTGACTTTATTCCTGCTCTCGCTCGAACTTTCCGCCACGGACGCGACGTCTCGCTTGTGGCTCAGTTCACTTCACTGCACTCATCCTGCTTTTATACACCATGTAATAAACATCCAAAAACATCCAATAAACATCCACTTTCAGACATTTCCTTTCATTTAACAGGATCTCAGTGCCATGATGTTTCTGGAGACTTTAATCCTGAATCAGAAGCAGGATCTGAGCTGATCCGTCCTCCGGATCCAAAAGGAATCCACTCGCTGACGCTGAGGATCCTCCACATGGACGTCCTGAAGATCTAGGAGACAGGCGTGGATGGGAAACGCCAAGGATTTGGACTGTAATGAATGTGAACGTGAAGATTTGTCCTGGAGAGAACCTCAAAGTTTCTTTCCTGATGAAGACCCGGAGACGTCGTTCCTCCTCCTCATCGTCTCCTCCTGATCGTCTCCTCCTGATCCTCTCCTCCTGATCCTCTCCTCCTCATCATCACACAATCACAAGGAGACGATGAGGAGGAGACGATGTACAGACGTGGACAAAATTGTTGGTACCCTTTGGTCAATGAAAGAAAAAGTCACAATGGTCACAGAAATAACTTTAATCTGACAAAAGTAATAATAAATAAAAATTCTATAAATGTTAACCAATGAAAGTCAGACATTGTTTTTCAACCATGCTTCAACAGAATTATGTAAAAAAATAAACTCATGAAACAGGCATGGACAAAAATGATGGTACCCCTAACTTAATATTTTGTTGCGCAACCTTTTGAGGCAATCACTGCAATCAAACGCTTCCTGTAACTGTCAATGAGACATCTGCACCTCTCAGCAGGTATTTTGGCCCACTCCTCATGAGCAAACTGCTCCAGTTGTGTCCGGTTTGAAGGGTGCCTTTTCCAGACTGCATGTTTCAGCTCCTTCCAAAGATGCTCAATAGGATTGAGGTCAGGGCTCATAGACGGCCACTTTAGAATAGTCCAATTTTTTCCTCTTAGCCATTCTTGGGTGTTTTTAGCTGTGTGTTTTGGGTCATTGTCCTGTTGCAAGACCCATGACCTGCGACTGAGACCAAGCTTTCTGACACTGGCTAGTACATTTCTCTCTAGAATTCCTTGATAGTCTTGAGATTTCATTGTACCCTGCACAGATTCAAGACACCCTGTGCCAGACGCAGCAAAGCAGCCCCAGAACATAACAGAGCCTCCTCCATGTTTCACAGTAGGGACAGTGTTCTTTTCTTGATATGCTTCATTTTTTCGTCTGTGAACATACAGCTGATGTGCCTTGGCAAAAACTTCGATTTTTGTCTCATCTGTCCACAGGACATTCTCCCAGAAGCTTTGTGGCTTGTCAACATGTAGTTTGGCATATTCCAGTCTTGCTTTTTTATGATTCGTTTTCAACAATGGTGTCCTCCTTGGTCGTCTCCCATGTAGTCCACTTTGGCTCAAACAACGACGGATGGTGCGATCTGACACTGATGTTCCTTGAGCATGAAGTTCACCTTGAATCTCTTTAGAAGTCTTTCTAGGCTCTTTTGTTACCATTCGGATTATCCGTCTCTTAGATTTGTCATCAATTTTCCTCCTGCGGCCACGTCCAGGGAGGTTGGCTACAGTCCCATGGATCTTAAACTTCTGAATAATATGTGCAACTGTACTCACAGGAACATCTAGTTGCTTGGAGATGGTCTTATAGCCTTTACCTTTAACATGCTTGTCTATAATTTTCTTTCTGATCTCTTGAGACAGCTCTTTCCTTTGCTTCCTCTGGTCCATGTCGAGTGTGGTACACACCATATCACCAAACAACACAGTGATTACCTGGAGCCATATATATAGGCCCAATGGCTGATTACAAGGTTGTAGACACCTGTGATGCTAATTAGTGGACACACCTTCAATTAACATGTCCCTTTGGTCACATTATTTTCTGTGTTTTCTAGGGGTACCATCATTTTTGTCCATGCCTGTTTCATGAGTTTATTTTTTTACATAATTCTGTTGAAGCATGGTTGAAAAACAATGTCTGACTTTCATTGGTTAACATTTATAGAATTTTTATTTATTATTACTTTTGTCAGATTAAAGTTATTTCTGTGACCATTGTGACTTTTTCTTTCATTGACCAAAGGGTACCAACAATTTTGTCCACGTCTGTAAATGGAATGGAATGGAAGGTGTGGAGATCTGAACACGTCTGGCCTCATCACCGTTCATGATTCTCCAGTGAAACATCTTCCAAGACGACGTTCAGGTCCTGAAACGTTTGGAATTATATCTGTTTGTTAAAAATGACTTGTGCTTTTCAGTCGCCTTGCTGTGGATCTCCGAGCGTTCCTGTTTGGCACTGAGGAGCTTCAGCCATCCACAGGTTTACAGGAGCTACTAAATCTCTAATCTA
>JACRUU010000023.1:265000-275000 GCA_030449085.1 Kryptopterus vitreolus
AACCATATCTTACTGCACACATCATGTACACAAGCACATCACCAAAAATCATTTCATAAAATAGTATGCAATTACACCTTCATTTATTTACTAATATACAGCATAAATAGAACCCACATTTAACCCCCAGCCAAATTACTGGCTTTTGAACACATTAGTGAGTGAAGAGGTACTTGCCTTTTAATCACACACACACACCGAATCAAACGTGTTCCAGACACTAATCTGGTGAACTCCGGGCCCACGGCTGGACCTCTACATCCCATGAGCATCAACCTGAAACACAAGGGGGTGTGTAAATATACATTGTACTTATTTAAAAACATAAAAAGCAATATTTTACATGCATTAATCAATATAAGAACATTTAAAATATAAAAAAAGCAATGCCAAAAAAGGAACCATTTAAAAATGTAGGTTCTATGTTATAAAAAGAAAAAGTAGGGGTGTAAAAGGACGTTGGGCTTCTTTCCCAAACAAGCATCAGTGCCTTAAAAAGGCAGAGGAACTACAGGTTGGTTTTGCTATTGGTAGTGGATTAACAATTACAGAACAAAAATAAGAAAATTGAAGATGGGAATCGATAGCAAATAATTGGATTATCCTCATTTTTGGCCAAAAAAAAAAAAAAGGCTTTTTTTAGAGGCTGGATTTTTTGGTAGAAAAATGTGATGGACAATACAACAGTTGGAAGGATGCGTACAGGAGATCAAAAGTGATTACCTCACGTTACAGGACTATTTCCACAATTGCCCTAGTCAAGAGAGCAGCTTTCATCTCAGAGGACTCGAGTCGGTAGGCACAACACTTCATTCTCCAAGGACATTGTCAGGTTTTCAAAAAAAAAGTGCTAGTAGAGAACGTTTGCAACGAGGCGTTACATAGGACTGTTTAGCACAACCTTTCAATCCCAGATTATTCTAAAGAACCATTAATGCACTAGGATCCCCCACCTCTTTTTTTTTTAAATAATCCCCATAACACTGGATATTTTTTTCAAGGTCAATGAATTCAAAGCATGTTCAGAAATTCGTTTAATGGGCTTCATGAAGCCAATTTAACAAAAGAAAACAAAAAGTAGGTGTTGGTACACAAAACAGCACATTTCTCTCCCCAAAGGAACAAAACCTTGACATGGATATAAAACTGATCTCCAAGCTTTTTTTTTTTAATATTCAAAAAGTCACAAAGAGTAAAGTACACTGGGCCACATTGAGCTGGGATTTACTCCTCATCTGGCAGCACCAAATCAGAGTAGTTCACTCTTTGGGAGCTTGACAAATCTTTAGCAACACCAAGGCGGCCTGCCAGAGCCAGGAGCTCGAAATTCAGCATGCCTTCCCTGCTTTACTAAAGGAATGCATTACAAGGACTTCAAGCCACTAAAAGCACATCACAGCATGGCGAGCTTCTTTTTCAGAGTCTGATGAAGGGTTGGTTTTTATTTTTTTTAAGTCTTTATTATCCTTATTTTATTTTTAGAAGCAGGTAATTCCAGGTGCTTCTTTAGCAACCGTTCCCTCGCCCCCACCCCACAAAAAAAAAAATCCATCTGTAAGTGTATTGTTGGTCCAAAGTTTTACTTCAAATAATATTTTTAAGAAGCTATCAGGCTGTGCTGAACTGGTTAGAGATTTCACGTATGGTTTCAAGAAAACAGATTTTCAACAAAAGAAACAAGAGCAAACAAGTGGTAACTGAAGGTACAGGCAATCTAAAAACGGGCTCAAATGTTTTTACAGAGGAAACGCCCAAACAAAAAAAAAAGGTTAATAATGACACCATCTCAGGACAGCTTGGACACGATTTTTTTTTCTTAAAAAAAGAATTGATAGCATCTGTGTTTATGTAGGAGAGTATTACAACTAGTAGAACTGAAAAACAAAAAGTGGAGGAAAAAAAATCTCAAGAGTCTTCGAAGAGCACATCTAACACAGCCAGCGAAGGGATGGATCTTGGATTCAGGACTGTTTTTTACTCGTGTGTAGCTGAGGACAAGAAGCAGGCAAGAGTAAAGGCACTGGTGCATTTCCAACATCCTTTCCCACATACAGAACTGATACCACTAAAGCAACGACTCAATTTCAAGCATCTTCAGGATAAAACTACAGGCCATCTGCACACTTCGTCCACTGTTGGTAGATTTTCGCTTGTACGTTTGGTTCGATTTTGGGAAAGGTTCATCTGAAATGCTGTATTATAGAAGCATTTTGAAATTCTCTTCTTTAGTTAAATAAAAATGACTGCTAGTCAGTGGACCGCTATAATTTTTTTTTTTGACTAGGACGGAACGGGATCTTCAGCTTTTAATAAGCGTTAAATATTTGTATTGATCCGATCATGTTTTGTACATACCATAGCTGTCATAGCTGTCTCTGTAGCTGCCGAAAGACGAACGCTCGTAACCGCCCTGATTCCTGTAACGAGAATACGGATCATATTAAACACGGGCGAGGTGACGGGTTATGATCAGAGGCATCAAAATCTACTTCATAATTAAATTGCATATGGAATGATTGGGAAATGTCCTACCTGTTGTCTCTGTATCCTCCTCCACCACCACCACCACCGGAGTAACCTCCGCTCCTGTTGGAGTATCCGCCGCCGCCGCCACCGTAGCTCCTTTCCCCGCTGCCGTAGCTCCGGTCTCTTCCTCCGTAACCACGGTCGCCACCACCGTAACTACCGCCACCACCGCCGCCGCGACTGTAACTCCTTTCACCTCCATAACTTCTCTCTCCACCACCGTAGCCGCCACCTCCGCCACCTGAGTTGAGAGGTATTGTTAAAACACCATAAAATATTAGAGATCAGAAATATTCTTTAATACCCACCTCTTCCTCTCCCACCTCTGAAAAAACCTCTTCCACCGGACCCCCTGAAACCGCCAGATCTTCCCCCGGATTTACCAGCTTCATCAACACGGATCGTTCTGCCGTCAACAGTCTTCAGGAAGAGAAAAGCATGTATTTAACATTCGAGTTGCACACAGTGCAAGAACCACACCATAAACACCCCCCCAAATCGCATCAGTGCATTACCTTGCCGTTCATGGCAGCCATGGCGTCCTTCGCATCGTCTGGGTTTTCAAACGTAACAAAGCCGAAGCCTCGGGATCGGTCGGTCTCGCGATCTCTGATTACATCGACTAACGAAAAACAACAAGTTAAAAATATATAAAATAACGTATTTACAATGGAGACAAAGAAACAAACATACCTTTAGCAATGGTGCCATATTTGGAAAACGCCTCCTCCAGGGAATGTTCTGTGGTCTCATAGCTGAGTCCACCAATGAAGAGTTTTCCTTCGTCAGACATCTGCAATACACATGGATAAAGATATATATATATATATATATATATATATATATATATATATATATACACACACACACATATACATACATATATATACACACATACATATACATACACGTGTGTGCGCGTTTGCGGTGGTTTGGGGATTGCATCGTTTTATCAGCAAAACATTAAATCACCCAGATAGCTACACATTTTATAAACACACTATCGTGCTGGAAATGAAAAAAAAATGAAAAAAGTGGAAAATGTTCATTGATGTAAAACCAGGATTTATGAATTGGATCAGGTTTATTGATTCTACCAACAATGACAAGGGCTTTCGGTAATAAAGCATGAAATAAATTATGATCTTTTCGAGTGTGCAGCATAAAATGTCAAATATTGCGCAGGAAAACATACATAAATAAAAAGGTATTAATGTGAATATTCGGCTCCACTTCCTGACTTGTACACAAATAGCAGCAGCGCGTGATCTTTGTAGAACATGGCCGCGCGCGCGCCCGTTCCTGACTGGAACACAATATGGCGGATGTGTGTGATTTATTATATTGTTATTTTTAATAAAAAAAAAAAAGAAGAAAAACACGGAACACTCGACACGACCGAAACGCTCTGCAAACTACACATATCACACCATTGTTTTAATCATATCGGCGTCAGTAAATAAGTAAATACCCCACCCCAGAGCCCATTAGCCGCCTGCTAACCGCGCTAGAACAAAAGCGTGGCTACAATGCTAACAGGCTAACATCACCGCGACGCGGCCTTCTCACAGCGTTACCACATTTATCGATTATTAAAGCGAAAAACAACCGAATTCGATTAATTAAACCGGATTATAATGTTTTATGTGTCGGTAACGCGTTTCCGTATCCACTCTGAGGGAAAACACGGTAACTGCGTCACACACATTTAACTGTATGGAATAAAACGAGATATTCGACAGGAATAAAGATAATAAAATTCATTAAAATAACACCACCGCGAAGAATTTGGTGTATTTGTTTGTGTTTTTGTTTTTAAATCCGTTACCTTTCCCGCTGAAAACGCCGAGCTGAAGCTGCTGCCGAGTGAGCAGGAGATGAGACCGCGCTTAAAATGGCGTCGCTATATAAACCACCGCGCCTCATGATTAGTCATGTTCAGCTCATGAATATGCATATAGAAGGGTGGAGTCATTGTGTGGCCACGCCCTCTTTATGCTGCCATCTACCGCACAGAGGCGATGTGAAGATCGGGGCCTTTTAATAACTCGGTTTTTATATTCTTTATATTCTTTATTTTTTTATTTTTTCATTTCGAGTCTTTGATCAGAAATAAAATGTTATATTTTTCAATAAGCAATAAGAAAATTATTTTTTTGTCAAAGACTACATATAGTTATAGATTTAAATCTGTATATATGATCTATGTAGATATAAATCACTGAAACAACATTGCACAATAAACACTGGTCACATTACACTGGACATTCTATACCCGGACATCTTTACACACTTCTACACCTTACACATAATTTTATATTTGTATATATTCATATAAATAATCTCTTTTTACTTTTTTTTATGTTCTAATCTTTGTTTTATTTTTATTTTTTTTACTTTATTCATAGTTCCTTCCCTTATCCACATATCTGTAATTATGTTTACATGCTGCATGGGCATTTTATAACCCACAAGGGATTCGTTGTGATAAAAAGAACGGACAGCTCGAGAACTTTAAGGATTTGGACTGTAATTAAAATCAGCACTGTTACACCGTGCTCAGGACAAAAAGGGCAAAAAATACCAGTTTCACTGTGTAACATATATCATGACTGATATTACTGTTTTAATCAATGTGCAACATGTATACATCTGTAAACATATTGTGCTTTTGGGTTTCATGACCCTTTTTTTCCTCATGAAGTCTTGGGACGGGTCTTCTTGCTACTCACTGATTAGAGGTCAGTTTATAATTATAAAGAAAAAAGGTTTGGGTAATAAACTTTGACATTTAACCTATTAATCTCTATAAATCTGATTTGGGACAATGTTTCATTGTTATAAGAGCTTATAAAAGTGAAATGTGTTGTAGACCTGCTGTACCATACGCACAGCGATTTCTATTCACATGTTTTTATGTGTTTAAGTACAGAATACATTTCCACTGGTGCAGGAATTGGTGCAAAATCTATTTATTTATTTCTATCAGATGTTTTTTTTCTATGTACTCTGTTTGTGATACAAACATTTATAAAACTTTTCTTCTCAAAGAAGGAATCTTGTTTCCGACGGTTTAAATGCATTTTGTAACAAACATTTCCGTTGTGTAATCTTTCACTCCTTACAGCAAACAAATACAAACAAATCTATCGTATTATACATCATCATTTTTTATTGAATGCAGATATTTTAGTGTCACGCTAACTTCAGAATTAACGATGTGAGAGATGTTTGGGGTGGTATGAGGAAAATAAACATCGAAGGAAGGTAAAGATCAGCTCAATGCTCTTCTCTGTTCTGGCACCGATGTGGTGGAACGAACTTCCACTGGATGTCCGAACAACGGAGACACTGTCTACATTCAAACGCCGACTGAAGACCTACATCTTCCAACAACACCTATCCTAACATTCCTTTTATTCTCTTTTATCTCACTGTCCAGAAATACATAAAAAAAAAAAAAAAGGCAACTGTCTATTCTTGTGTACTTGAGTTTGTATTAACCCTTCTTGAATAAATCTTATCCTTAGATCGAGACCTAAAGCACTTCCTGTACGTCGCCCTGGATAAGGGCGTCTGCTAAATACCACAAATGTAAATGTAAACAGCTTGAGGAAAAATGGGTCATGGGGGAAGATACAGAAAACATGCACACGTTATAACAAGATAAACCAGTTTGTCTTTCAATCAGACATTCAGGAGCCGTTCAACACTCAGGTGAAGGTCAGACATCAGAGATCGTCTCACGCCCCTGACCCCCCCCCCCCCCCACCACCCCCCCCCCCACACCCCCACACACACACACATGCACACACCCACCCATGCACCCACCCACACACACACACACACACACACACCACACCACACACACACACACACACACACACACACACACACACCCGCCCCCCCCGCCCGGTCCATCTGCACTTACAGCTACCACACTGCTCATTAACACAATCATCAGCAGCACAGATGTTGCCTTTTCATTACTGATGGCCGTGAACAGCACAGTGACGACTTTCTTTATTATGGATATTCAGGTGAGAAAAGAAAAGAATAGGCTGGGTAAGAGTGCAGGATGTCTTTAAGATTCCTCAGGACAGGAAACAGTCTGGAAAAAGAAAAAGACACAAAAAATTAAATTATAAAGGTAAAATTAAAGCCCATATAACTTTTGATTTGCTACCAGAAAACGGTTAAAAAGCCTGTTATATGTCCCTAATACGGTCTCCCACACACGACCCTGTGAAATACACAGGACCAGTTTCTATCCCCAGACACACACACACACACATACTGAAACTATTCGACACCCTAAAACATCCCCTTAAAAAAATCTACTTTACATCCAAATTACACAATATTATATTTTACAGTGTGTTAATTCAATTTTAATAAAATAGCACTTTTAAAACGGACGTTATATTTAAATTTATTTATACATATATATACATGTACATTTAATATTTAAAAAAATAAACAAATAAATAAATAAGAGGTATTGCACATATTTTTGTTTTTATTGCACAATGCAGTGAGCATTTAACTATTCAGCCGTCAGATTGCCCGGGGGAAGAAACTTCTCGTGTGCCTGTTAGTCATTCTGTGTTCTGTAGCTTCGGCCAGACAGCAAAAGTTTGGATGTGAAAAATCCAGCGTGGTTTTTTGGGGCCATTTTCTTCCCTCTAAATGTAAACGCTTCTTGAAGAATGGACACGAGAGCATCAATAATCCTCTCAGACTGACAAACTCTTCTTTGTTGTCGTCTGATGTCTGATTGTGTAATTAATTAACCAGTAATGACTGCAGTGCAGGAAAAAGTCCATGACGTGATTTGAGGAAGAAACCTTGCGAGGAACCGGCCTGAAATTTTCATTACATTAATGCAGGATACACCCTGTATGGAATACCAACCCATCACACACACACACACACACACACATAGAGACATACACTAGGGACAATTTTCCAAGGTGCCAATCAACCTACCGTGCATGTTTTTGGACCGGGGGGAAACCGGAGAACCCGGAGAAAAACCCCCTGAGGCACGGGGAGAACATGCAGAAACTCCACACACACATGACCGAGACGGGAATTGAACCCGGACCCTGGCGGTGTGAGGCGAACGTGCTAACCTCCTAAACCACCGTGCCCCGCCTCACCTTCATCTTATTCACATTAATTGTGTAATTATAGTATATATATATATATATATATATATATATATATATATATATATATATATATATATATATATATTAGGATCAAGGATCAGGCTTTGTGGAAAGGGTTCATGTTTGCAGGTTCAAGCAAAAGTAAGATTTTATTATGTACAATGGTGTGCCTCAGGCTTCGTTTGGAGGAGAACCAGGTAAGGCATGAGAGGTCATGTGTCCAAAAACTTTTGCTCCTAGCGTTTACATACGGACGGGAAACACAGAAGAACCATACGGATGGATTTAATGTTCTTCTACAGTGATTTATGACTACAAGTCCTCGATGCTGGGAGGTTGTGAGTTCAAATCCCATCAGCGCACTGGCATTTCAGCATAAACTCTGCAGATGTTTCCTCAGAGCTGCAGATGTTTGCTAATGAAATAAAATATATGATTTGAGAACATCGACACTCGTGAACTACGTCCTGACCTGGTAAAGGTGTCGTTTCTTACACAAGACCAGATTAAACACAAACGAGGGACGAGGCGAAGCAAAACAACAGATTATAAATATCTTAACCTCAGGACCGACTTGAGTTCTGTCCTCTGCATTAACCTCCCACACACACTCACTCACACACACACACACACACACACACACACACACACACACACACACACACACTGCAGCTTCCTGTACATTACCGCAGTTTTCCATTCAGACACTTTCTCTCTCTTTCACTCGCTCTCGGTGTCACTGCGACGAAAACAATCAGTACAAACAAATTGACAAAAATATAAAACATTATGACGTCATAAAACGGATTATAAATTTGGCTTGAAACGTGGCCATGTAGAGCATTTGGACAGTAGAGGGCAGTGTTTATTTTGAGGTGTAAATGATTAGAAACGCGAACGTGGTGTTTTGCGGTGAGCAGGACGTTATTTAGCGCCTACAATAATAATAATAATAGTGGGAAAAGTTTCAGAAGTGAGAAAAGTGTGTTTAAGGAGGTGTGGAAATGGTGTGTGCTTGTACATTGTTGTTTGTGTTATTATTGTCTCTCGTATTAGAACTCCATTATTAGAACCAGTACGCTGCATGTTTAAACCCTTTCTATGTCTTTAAACTCCTCAGAGTTTGTTGTGGTTTGTATATTTGTGGCACCCCTTTCTGATTCTGACGTTCCACGCGTGTCGTTTTCTCTCCAACGCACTCGTACTGACGTAAATAACGCACCGGCGGATTTTCTGATCGATGCCCTGAGTTTTATCTGAATGTCGTGATCTTCCGCTTCACATGCATGACCTGAAACAGATGCCGGATATGTGGCAACAAGGGAAAGATCAAATAAATACTCTACTGGTTTATTATTGTATTTATTTATTTATTTTATTGTACTTCAAATAATAGACAACATAAAGTAAAAAAAAACGAACCCTGAAATAACAACCTTAAGAGGAACTGACAGTGAACCTGAGTGACTCCGGGTGGAGAATTATAACGTAAGATTTTTGTATACACTATATGTGTTCTGGGACGTCATCATCATCATCATCATCATCATCATCATCATCATCATCATCACAGCAGCAGCAGCGGGTACGAATGGCGCATGGTCAGGTCTTTTGAGTCTTTTGGGAAATGCAAATCTAGTGTGAATGTGAACCGTTACACCGTATAGAACAGGGGTGGTCAATCCGCGGCTCGCGAGCCTCATGCGGCTCTTTAACTAGTTTCATGCGGCTCTTCCGGAGCTTTCACATAACATGCGTCAATGGGAATGGGATGATGTTCATGTGTACACGTGTATGATGCGGCTCTTTGCAGTAACACAGAAAAAAAACGAGGCTCTAGTTGGCCACTCCTGGTATAGAAGATCCGTGTTCTTTAACGACTTCATCATTGCAGCCGAATCGCTCATAAACTCTCTCACGTGTTATTTAACTAAAACTGGCTTTTATGGCTTAATAAAAGTTTTTAGATCATTCACAGCATCACTCCTTCATCTGTCGCTCACCTGCTTGTGTTTAGATGCAGTTTCACCAACTGATTTGGAAAGTAGGTCAGAGAAGTTTACCGTTTACAGCCAACATCCGCTTTTCAATTCCAGGGGTTTTGCAGATGTTGAAACCCGTTTTAATATGCAGTGATTAATTCACTTACATATATATATACATATATATATATATATATATACATATATATATATATATATATATATATATATATATATATATAATATATAAATAACAGAGTACAAATGACCCTAATTAAAATGTAATAAGTATTGTAACTTTTTAATTGCTTTACGAAG
>JACRUU010000023.1:277500-300000 GCA_030449085.1 Kryptopterus vitreolus
ACGCACACACACTGGTGTGTTCCTGGAATCCTCTTCCCGAGGATAACAATGGCTGTGTTAATACAATCCTGGAAAAAGCCTGGAAGAATTCATCAGTGTGCCGTCCTTTACTGCTGGTGACCCTCATCATCCTCAGAGGAAGAGTCTGAGAGCACGTCGCCATGGAAACGTCTCGTCCCTGCCTCCTCGCCTTGACCCTGTCGGAGACGGAAAAGAAGAAGCACCATCATCATCATCATCATCACCATCTTCTCCTATTAGTGTTGTGTATTAATAATAAAATCCTGTTTGTTATAAAGTCCTGTGAACGCGTGGGTCGCCCCAGAAGGGTGTTGGTGTCTCGTCCTCGGGGGGACGCTGTCCGTGAGACGGAGGGAGACAGGCTCGCGCTTGTGTCCTGGCAAGCTCGTACACAAACAACGCCGGTTGCCATGGATGTGTAGCAACAGTCAATGACTGACGCACGACTGCCCCCCCCCCCCCGTCTGCCACCCCCCCCCCCAGAGCTGAGGGCGGATCTGCAGCTCCCACAGGCCTGCCGAGACAATCATTCAAGGTGAGCTGCTGTTGACAGGACAAACCGCTGCCATGGCAGCCTGCAGGCGCAGCGACGTTTGTGTGTATGTGTGTATGTGTGAATGTGTGTGTGTGTGTGTGTGTGTGTGTGTGTGTGTGTGTGTGTGTGTGTGTGTGCACGCAAGCCGGTGACGTCAACCGTCAACCAATCCACCTGTACAGGATTCACACTCCCACAGAAAGCACATTCACCAAAGAACTTTTAATAAAGTTCTAATTTTATTAGCACTAATGTGATTAACGCAGTGTGCATTACTATGTGAGTGATCTCCTCCGTCATTCTGCGTCATGTTGGCGAATAAACAAAACCAAAAAAAGAAGAATTAAATAAATAAACGTTCAGTGCATCCACTCGCGCATCCTAAATTCCCCCAATGACGCCCCCTAGCTGCGCATTCACAACAGGTACGATCTCCTCACTATATTAGCGTATATTACCGTATGGAACCTTACGCAAGCGCATCGCATTCCCAAATCCGTATTACTGCAATAAAGCGCATTTTTACTGAACGCAATAAAGCGCTTCCGTATCACCTCAACACCGTATCACCAGTTTATATGGAAAAGCAACCGGAACACAATTCTTAAAGGAGCCACGTCCCATATTTTACACTTCAAACCAACACTAAACAAAATAACATTGTCATTAACAAGAAATTCATATTTAAAGTAAAATAAATATGAAATAATCAATAATTGTATTAAAGAATTGTATATAATTATAACATCTGTTACAGTTACATTATTACAAACATGAAAAGTATTTATTTATGCTACATTGAAATGTTAAATATTTTAATTGCCATTATATAATGTGCTATATAACACTGCCAATGACAGAGAGAGAGACAGAGAGAGAGAGAGAGAGAGAGAGAGACAGAGAGAGAGAGAGAGAGACAGAGAGACAGAGAGAGAGAGAGAGAGAGAGAGAGAGAGAGACAGAGAGAGAGAGCAGAGAGAGAGAGAGAGAGGGGAGAGAGCAGAGAGGAGGGAGGAGACAGAGAGAGAGGAGAGAGAGACAGAGAGAGAGAGGAGACAGACAGAAAGAGAGAAGAGAGAGAGAGAAAGAGAGACGAGACAGAGAGAGACAGCGAGAGAACAGCTAGAGAGATAGACAGAGACAGAGAGAGAGAGATAGAGAGAGACAGAGCGAGACAAAGAGCGAGAGAGAGAGAGACAGAGACAGAGAGACAGAGAGAGATCGAGAGAGAGAGAGAGAGAGAGAGAGAGAGAGATAGAGAGATAGAGATAGAGAGAGAGAGAGAGAGATAGAGATAGAGAGAGACAGAGCGAGACAAAGCGAGAGAGAGAGAGACAGAGACAGAGAGACAGAGCGAGATAGAGAGAGAGAGAGAGACACAGCTGTGCTTCATAGCAAAGTGATAAAATGAATCATTCTTGATTTAGAGTTTATTTTTTAATAATAATAAGCAGATCGTTGAGGATTAAGCTGACTTTATCTTTTCATGATGACATTAATATCCCGTGTAGCCTGAGGCGAAAAAATGCTTTAAAGTCATCTGACATCAATGAAAGTGTGTCATTCTTATGAATGAATTAATGATGGAGTAATTGTCGGTTGAGAGAAAATGAGAGAGAGGGAGAGGTGCCTGGAGGTATAAAATAAAAGTAATTATAAGTATATTTACCAGAAAAACATATATATATATATATATATTCATTCATTCATTCATTCATTCATTCTTCATCTTCTATCGCTTTATCAGATCTTCCCTCGGGTCACGGGGAGTCTGTGTCTATCTCAGGCGTCTATGGGCATTAAGGCAGGATACACCCTGGATGGAATGCCAACCCATCACACACTCACACACACATACACACACACACACACACACACACACACACACACACACACACACATACACGCACACACACACATTCATACACTAGGGACAATTTTTCCAAGGTGCCAATCAACCTACCGACAAACTCCACACAGACGGGAATCGAACCCGGACCCTGGCGGTGTGAGTCGAATGTGCTAACCACTAAACCACAGTGCCTATATATATATATATATATATATATATATATATATATATATATATATATATATATATATATATATATATATATATATATATATATATATATTATATAAGGGAAATAAGTATTTGATGCCTTGGTGTGGTAAAACCCTTGTGAGCAGTCTCTGCGCAGATTTTCTCTGGGTTTAAGGTTTGGAGACCTGGTGTGGAACGCTCTCGAACCTTCATGAGCTTCTCCTTGGACCTGCGTTTGGGCGTGTTTTTCACCCAGTTCTCTTCTGAATCACTGAGGTGTTCATGAGGAATCTTCAGAACTCAGAAGGTGTGTGTATGAGCAGGGCAAGCTGTCAGTACGAGTACGTTTTGAAAAACCAGGTGCATTTGTATAACGCATAACGCCACTGTGTGTTTACACGCACTTGTGTATTCCTGGAGCGGACGTGGGCGTGCATTCGCTCGGTCTCTGCTGATCGATCACCTGGCGGAGTGAAGAGACGGCGCAGGAAACGCGATTCTCCGTTTCGCCCACCTTTTTCCTGTCTTACCCTCTCGCACGCTGCCCACAGAGCCGCACGGCCGCCCGAGTGTGTGGCTGCCAACACAAACACTTCATCAAGTGCGAGATCTCTCGGCCTGAAAATAGCTTATTAAAACACAACGCAGAATGATGGAGGCAGAAATTGCATTAAGCTGTGAAGTGACACATCATAAAAATGAGTAACACAGCAATCAGGAGCGAATCGGAGCGAATCGGAGCGACTGCCCCGACGATCACTTCTCCTTCTTAAAACCTTTTTATTGTTTCCTAGCAAGGACGGAACAATCGCAGCCCCTTCGCTCGTCTCAGGTCTTGGATGGAAATGATTCATTTGGACGCTTGTGCATTGACACAGGAGATGAGCCGGACCGCTTCACCGCTACACCCAGTGGCGTCGCTAGGGGGGTGCGGGGGGTGCGGGCCGCACCGGGTGACACCAATCACACACCATCACAGGGGGTGACACCAAAATGAAAAAAATGCAAAATTGACTGAATGGGACTTCCAAACTCTTCCAAACTCTTCCGCACCGGGTGACACCAACCCCAGTGACGCCACTGGCTACACCGCTTCACCGCACGACTCGGAGACACTAATAAAGAAGTGCTGGAGATAAAAAAAGAGCAACAGTGACATGAATCTGCATTTATAAACTTTTAAATAATCACTTAATTAATAATCCTTTTTATTTTTTTATATAATTTGCATATTAATTCATTCATTCATTCATCTTCTACCGCTTTATCTGATCTTCCCTCGGGTCACGGGGAGTCTGTGTTTATCTCAGGTGTCTATGGGCATTAATGCAGGATACACCCTGCACACACACACACACACACACACACACACACACACACATTCATACACTAGGGACAATTTTCCAAGGTGCCAATCAACCTACCGTGCATGTTTTTGGACCGGGGGAGGAAACCGGAGAACCCGGAGAAAAACCCCCTGAGACACGGGGAGAACATGCACAAACTCCACACACACATGGCCGAGACGGGAATCGAACCCAGACCCTGGTGGTGTGAGGCGAACATGCTAACCACTAAACCACCGTGCCTCCTACTACTATTATTATTAATCTTTTATTTATTTGTTTATTTGTTTTTGCTGACGATATAATCGTTTATTCCAGTGGATTTTAAAAGTATTAGATTGGATCTCATGTTCCACTGAAAATGGATCACGGTACAGTTTTGTGACACACCAACAGGTGGCAGCACACACAGACACAGGGAGCACTGACCGTCATTCGTTAATGTGTCATTAGTAAGGCTGTGATTAGATTCAAATATTTAATTGTGATTAATCACATCATGGTCACGAGTTACCTGGTGATTAATGGCAACTTTATGCTAACACATCTTTTGCACAATGTTTCCATTGAGTTTCACAGAGTTGCCATCATTAAATATAAAAGGTTTCCTCTCTTTTATATTTATTTATATTTTTATAAAAATGGGCAGACACATATACACACTGCATTAATCATTTGTTCATAAAATTGCTCCCTTTAAAATCAATTTGCATCAATTAAGCGTTATTAAGGGCTCAAAGAACCAAGAGCGGAAAGCTTGGCGATACCGGGAATCAACATTCCGATAAGTAACCCGGTGCCTTAACCACTGCTGAGTGGTCTACTAGTGTATAAACAAACCTAATACAAACCCTTTTTATTGAAAATAAACCTAAAATAAACCCTTTTATAAACTTTATGATAAAACCTGATGTATGGAATCTGCAGTGACGTTTGATCACCAGCAGGGGGCTCTCAGTGATTAGCTCTAGTGTTTAACCTCTCTCTGGCTCTGGCGCTGAGGCCCAGACACGGGGAGTCTTATTGTGTGTTCAGGAACGCAAAAAAAAAAAAAACAGCCTTGTCTTGAGCAATTGCTTTACCATCAAGTCGTCCAATCAAAGCCCTCAGTCTGGGAGAAAACAGGGAGGAGTGCACCAGCTCTTCTGTAAAACACAGGCCCTGCTGCTCCCCTGGGCTCCCACATACCCGCTCGACCTTCCACCCACTCACACAAGAATGTGGTCTGGGGCGGTGGGGTGAAAGAGGACAGAGGGCAGAAAGAGAACGATTTGTTTTTTTCGGGGAGGGAAAAAACGAGTGAAAGTCCATCCAGAGAAAAGGGTAAAATAAAGTTTTAAGAATGAGCTAAAGTGTTGAGAAATAGAAAGTGGGTGGAGGGGGTGGAGGGGGTGGAGGAGTGGGTGGAGGAGGGGGTTGTTGGGAACAGCCCATAGGAGATGTTTGGTATGTCACCCCGCTCGGCACATGGCCACGCTTTTAGGTCATCTGACGGAGAAAACGAGGTTGTGCTGCATGACTTCCCCAAGAACACATGCTGAGGCCTTTTTGTCGGGCCGAAACGGAGCTTCCTGATTGGTGGAACTGGCACGCGATTTACGTACGTTATTAAACCTAAAGGACCAAAAAAAATCGACGTGCACAAGATGCCAAGAGCTCATCCACACACTGGTGATTTTGACAGGTTTGTAGATAATCGCAGGCGAGAAGTCCAACAAGTTCCGTATCGTATTCCGAGAAAGCAGCGACGGGAATCTGACGGGACTCGCTGTCACTATTTATAATCTAAAGATCATTCTGATATTTTGTTCGTATGCGTTTACTTTGATAAGACATTACTTACAAAACAAAACTCTTTCTCTACGTACAGAGAATTAGATTCCAACTCAGATATGGGAAAATAAATAAATAAATAAATAAATAAATGAATTGACCCCTTTTTAGATGAAAGAAGTATCATTTATTTAATTATTTATTTACTTGAATTCAACCAATCATTTTTTGTTTTTTTGATTAAGTTTTTTTTTTTTTTTTTTTAATTTTATTTTGAAGGTTAGAGAACGTGAGAAGGTTTTATTTTAACATAAGTAACTCAAATTAGTATTATTTAGTAGGAGAGCTTTAGAGGTTTAGGCTTCTGGGTTTTGGGAGTTGCTCAGGGGCCTTTGCTCAGGGGCCCAGGAATGGCAACTGGGTTAGGGTTATTTGCTTTGGATTTCCAACATCTCAACCACTAAACTACCATATGGTTTATTAGCAAGAAAGTAGTTAAATAACATAATTAATGGTATCTCAGTATCTCATCGCTGTTTCAGATCCCAACTTAAGATTTTCACATCACACTCTTCCTTTACATTTACGGCGTTTTGGCCGACGCCCTTATCCCGAGCATACATACAACTGAGCAACTGAAGGTTAAGGGCCTTTCTCAAGGGCCCTTATTGGCACCTTGGCGATGCTGGGCTTTGAACCAGTGACCTTCCAGTCCAGTGCCTAATGCTTTAAACCCTGCAAAACCACCTCCCTTCATCTGTTACAAGTGGTGTTCCTCAAGGCTCTATTTTGGGCCCTATAATATTTATCATTTACTCGTTACCTTTTGGTTATATTTTTAGGGAATATGACATTAATTTTCATTGCTACACATCTAATGCCCAGCTTCATCCCCCCAGGCCTCCCGGTTTTTCTCAAGGCTTTATTTTGGGCCCTATTATATTGATCATTTACTTATTACCTATTGGTTTGGTTATACTTTGATGGAATATGTCATAGATTTTCATTGATATATATATATATATATATATATATATATATATATATATATATATATATATATATATATATATATAGCTCTTTTGATCCTCCAATCTACAGTGTAGTCGTCTTTTCTTCTCTCTTTTGAATTGTTTATATCTGGATTCTCACTGGAAATCGACAAAACAGGGTCCAATTGATTCAATATTTTCTCAACTCCTGCACTTCATCATCTTCTCAGGTTCAGAGTCCTCGAGAGCTCATCGTCCTTTGAATAGCATGTGATCACTCGGTCGACCTGCTCGCATCTACGGAACATCGGCCAACTTTAACTCAAATATATCTCACATCCAGTTCCACAGTCATTATCACGCATCCTCAGGTTACACTGATTAATGAAACTGTCTTCACAATCTCCTTCATAAACATCAGTCGGTCCAGAACTTGCCTGAATAATGACTAGAACCTCCTGCATTGTGCTGGAGCTCCACAATGGTGTTCAACGTTGAGCTGGACCTTCCTCTGCACGAGGAGGGTGAAGTCCGGTGAGTCGCTGGGTGTGGAAGTGACATCATGTGACTCGCATGGGGGAGGGGGTAGCACAGTGGTTAAGGCATTGACCTCTGGACCAGAAGATTACAGGTTCATATCCCATCACCAACAAGATGTCACTAATGGGGCCCTTGAACAAGGCCCTAGACCTTTGTTTGTGCAGTTGTATGTCGCTCTGGATAACGACGTCTACCAAATGTAATGTAATGTAATGCATGGCACTAAAAACCCCTGGGACGTGTTCGCATCACCGTATGTCAAAGATACGTCACGTTTACACGTTTACATGTTTACTCTTTAATCTAACGTGGTTATAATCGCACCAGTTTCCGTCTTTTCATGCGACATCGTACGCGTCTCAGAACCAGTAATATCCAGACTCGCCACAATCGGAATTGAACTGAAAACGCTAAAAACAACTTTGAATGTTTTCTTCTACATTCTTGGAACGTCTTTGTCCCAAACAGTTACAGGATCAATTCCCCCTTTGTGTCGAATCAAATTCCAACAATTAACCTTTGTTTCAGCAAAAAAAAACCCAACAATTTTTACCAACGAGTCACTGGTCTATTAATCATTACTCACATCCTGTCACGATTCATCCACTGAACCCAGACCAGTTTTAAAAAGTGATGGAAGGACAGGTTTTGTGCTATCAAGGAACGATCACACGTGGAATTCGAGCCAGGTGAGTTTCAAACAGGAAGAGCCTTGAACGCATATTACACGGTCACACACCCACACACACACACACACACACACACACACACACACACACACACACACACACAGGATGTAAGAGTTAAGCTGAACGTAGGCGTCGTTTGCAGTTGTGTGCACTGTGTGATGGTGAGAAATGACCCTTCACACACAGCTGGCCTCGGAAAAGCAACCACTCTCCCGTCACAGGGAAATGATAGAACGGGGTGGAGACGTCTCTCTCGTTACAAAACCACCTCCCAAAGCCACACACACACACACACACACACACACACATACACACATTTCTCATTAGGATTCACGCTCGTTTGTTCTTCCTCCCGCTTTCAATTCAGATCTATTTACTAACAGTCTTATCACTAAAGATCAACCTAAAATACGCCGTACCTAAGGAACCAATGTGACGTCAAGGTCAAAAGGTTAAACAGAAGGACGTACACCTGGTTTTTGCTCGGCGTTCGTTTTTTTTGTTTCCTCGTGACGCATTTGTTGACACAGGTAAGGTTAAGACAAAGCAGGAGGCACACGACCTTCAAAAAACAAAAAAAAAGTTCCAGGTAGACATGACTTGAAAGCACTGAGACGTGTGTGTGTGTGTGTGTGTGTGTGTGTGTTCCGATTCCGCCGTGGAAATTATGGATGAGTCAGGACTTCAATGACCACGTGCTGAAATCATGATTAGCACGGAGGACATTATTTCCCAAGTGTGTGTGTGTGTGTGTGTGTGTGTTTTGTCCACTCGTTCACTAGTTAAAAGTGGTACAATGGGCGATAGTAGTGAGCGAGGGAGCGAGTGAGTAAGTGCGGCATTCTGCGCAGGGTCGAGGCCGCAGGGTGTGGGTGGCAGGGTGATGCATGGGCGTCGCGGCGTAAAGGCCAACTTCTGTGCGGCGCCAATTCAGGCAGCCCCGGGCCTCATCACCTCGACGCAAGGGCCGCTCGGTTCGGCTGCCACCCACTCCTCAGCTGCCGGCCCCCGTATTCACACACACTTTAGCTTGGCAAGTGTGCGTGCATGTGTGTCTGCACCTAGCCGCCCCCGGAGAGGCTGCTATTACAGGGACGTCTGGTTTGGAAGGACGCTTCAACCAACAAAGAATTTCTTCTTCTTTTCTGAAACAATCCGTCCGGTGTAGCGAGCGTGCGGCGCGCGGACACTCCGTCAGGTCAAAGCGCGCTCTGCCAAAACGCCACCGTCGCTTTAAACTCGTCTGGCAATCTAAATAAACTGATGTAAGACAAATAATATCCAAATATGGCAGAGACGGAGTGAGAGAGAAAGAGAGAGAGAGAGAGAGAAAGAGAGAGAGGGGGTTATTGCGGCACAGGGCGAGGCTGGGAAATAGCAGCGTTCGGAACATTGCATTCCCCTGAGCTGCTGAAAAATTATGCAACAGGACGGCAGACAATGACATTTGAATGCGTTGATGTGTCAGGAGCTCGCAGTGAACACGCAGGTGAAGTGCACTGGAAAAAGATGACCTTCTCGACAAGGGTTCTACAACTCAGCTGTTCATGGTGGAGGCTGTCACGATCCCTTTATCTCAAACTCTTCCTCTTCTCGTACTGTCTGTCAGGGACAACACAAAAACAACAAACAAACTTCATCTTACTCCATGTGGATCTGTCCTAAATGTGCTTTAAATGTAGAGTGTGTATAAAGTGGATCATTCTGTAACTGACACGGAGAAATATAGACGCGTCATGTAAGTGTAGGATTATTATTAGTGAGAGCAAACTCATTAACATTTGAAGTAAAGCTAACATTTTATTAACGTGTGATTTACGCAACAAATACAAACAAATAAATATAACTGAAAACGCAACAAATACTAACATTACAAGCAAACAAAACAACAAATGTGCACATGATGATAAGGCCATGATTCTTCAGTATGCACGCACACACACACACACACACACACACACACACACACCACACACACACACACACACACACACACACACACAATATAAATACTTTATTGCTGTGACATGTACAGGTATGTCATGGTATGTCAAACGTCTCATAATAATAAAAGTAATAATAATAATAATAATAATAATAAAACATAATAATAATAATAATAATAACAATAATAATAATAACAATAATAACAATAATAATAATAATAATAATAATAATAATAAAATAATAATAATAATAATAATAATAATAATAATAATAATAATAAAAATGTATTCATTTTCTACTGTTTTACACGACTTCTCTCTCCAGCACCGATTTTATTACCGTGGAATTAACACCCAATGTTATAATGGGGTTATAATGTCATGTTATAATGCCACAGAATGATGTTATAATGGCATACTGTTATACTGTCATGTTATAATGTCATGATGTCATACTGTAATGATAGGATAATGCTATAATGTTACAGTCATGTTACAATGCCATACATTGATGTTCTAATGGCATACTGTGATACTGACATGTTATAATGTCATGATGTCATCCTGTAATAATATCATAATGCTATAATGTTATAATGTCATGTTACAATGCCATAGAATGATGTTATAATGACAAATATAAACAGATAAATATAAATGAAAACGCGATACGCGTTTATTCAAGATGTTCTTTCTTTACTCAGATATAAAAATAAACAATAAACAACTTTGTCGTCATGCTGTATACTGATTATTTCACCAATAATAATCATACATTTGCATAAAACTCCATATTTATCCATGTGCATGTTAATTAGAGACTTAAACACTTGTAAAGGATAAAGAACAGATACACATGTGTATGTATACACATATATACGTATATATAAATACACACACACACACACACACACACACACACACAGAGGTATAGATCTATATAGATGTTTGTGACCTTAAATAAGGTTATTGATCTGTATAAAAATGTATTTGTGTATTTATATCAGGAGCAGGAAGTCTAACAGACGCGTGTAAACATGGGTGAGAGAGAACGCTCGGGTCGCTCGCGGCCTTGTGCACGAAGCCAGCAGCTGCAGGAATGAGAGGAAGTGCGTGATACAGGAATGACGGGTGGATCAGGAGAAATCATCATGAGCTGGAGGAGAGGAAGAACTTTCTCACAATGCATTAGGAATGTTAATAACCGTATGATGCAATTATTACATTATTAAATATTGTTGTATTTTCCTTTACAAAAAGAATACACTCAATATACATAAGCAGGTGTGGATGTTTAACAACATGAACTTCTGCAGTAACGTGATCTACAGGAACTCGTGTGTTCCAGCCTTCAAACTCCAACTCCCTCAAATAATACACGTGTCCATTTTTCCTCTTTCTACATTTAAGGACGAAATGATCAAAATCCCTGACACTAACAGCTGCCACGATGAAGATAATCACAGTTATAACCTTCACCGCTCGTTATGTTATAATGCCTCACTGTTATTCATTCATTCATTCATCTTCTAGCGCTTTATCCGATCTTCCATCGTGTCACGGGGAGTCTGTGCCTATCTCAGGCGTCTATGGGCATTAAGGCAGGATACACCCTGGATGGAATGTCAACCCATCACAGGGCACACACACACACACACACATTCACACACACATTCATACACTAGGGACAATTTTCCAAGGTGCCAATCAACCTACCGTGCATGTTTTTGGACCGGGGGAGGAAACCGGAGAACCCGGAGAAAAACCCCTGAGGCACGGGGAGAACATGCACAAACTCCACACACACATGGCCGAGATGGGAATCGAACCCGGATCCTGGCGGTGTGAGGCGAACGTGCTAACCACTACGCCACCGTGCCCCGCTGCCTCACAGTTATAATGTTATAATTTCACACTCTCATAATAAAAGGTAAGACCAGCTCAAGGCTCTTCTCTGTTCTGGCACCGATGTGGTGGAACGAACTTCCACTGGAGGTCCGAACAACGGAGACACTGTCTACATTCAAACGTCGATTGAAGACCTACCTCTTCCAACAACACCCATCCTAAACACTTCTTTTTATTCTCTTTTACCTCACTGTCCAGAAATCCAAAAAAAAAAGGCATCTGTCTATCCTCGTGTACTTAAGTTTGTATTTACCCTTCTTGACTAAATCTTATCCTTAGAGCGAGACCTAAAGCACTTCGTGTACGTCGTTCTGGATAAGAGCGTCTGCTAAATACCGCAAATGTAAATGTAAATAATGTTAATATATCATAATGTTGCATTATTTAATGTCATACTGTCATAATGTTATAATGTCATACTGTCATACTGTCATAATGTTAATATATCATAATGTCGCATTGTTTAATGTCATACTGTCATAATTTTATAATGTCATACTGTCATAATGTTAATATATCATAATGTTGCATTGTTTAATGTCATACTGTCATAATTTTATAATGTCATACTGTCATAATGTTAATATATCATAATGTTGCATTGTTTAATGTCATACTGTCATAATGTTATAATGTCATACTGTCATACTGTCATAATGTTAATATATCATAATGTTAAAATGTTAAACTGTGATGTCATACTGTAATGATACCATAATGCTCTAATGTTATGATGTCATGTTATAATGCCATAAAATGATGTTATACTGTCATGTTATAATGTCATGATGTCATACTGTAATGATATGATAATGCTACAATGTTATAATGTCATGTTACAATGCCATAAATTGAGATTCTAATGGCATAATGTTATAATGTCATTGATGTCATACTGTAATGATATAATGGCATAATGTTATACTGTCATGTTATAATGCCATGGTGTCATACCGTAATGATATGATAATGCTATAATGTTATAGTCATGTTACAACGCCATAAATTGATGTTATAATGGAATAATGCTATAACGTTATAATGTCATGCTGTCATAACGTTAATGGGATTTTACCTTGCCACAGTCGCCCCAGGCTCACTTATTAGGGATAAATAAACATAAATCCTTTATATGAATATTTTGGTTGTATAATGATTATATTCTGTAAAACGTCCAGTGTGAAGAATACAACAGAAATAAAGTGACAGTTAAAGTTTATAGGGTAAATTATGTCGGGTAAAGTGTTAAATAATTTATTTACTGTGTGTCTGTAATGTAATAAAGGCGACATGTCAGAACGTCGCTCAGAAGCACAGGAGAAGAAAAAAGGAAAGAAAAGAGGAACCCTGGCAAACGTGAGTGTGAGTAATCCTCCAAAAGTGTAAGAGTAGAGTGTGTGAGAGGGCCCACAAGTATGGCTGCACGATGTGTGTGTGTGTGTGTGTGTGTGAGTCATACTGTGGAAGTGTTCTGCTGTAGCATTAGTCACCAGCGAGGAGAGACCTTGATCTGCAGCCCTGTCTGATCAGAGGAGCGTACGAAGCCGAGAGATGCAATAAAACCCTTTTTTTTCTCCTGCAGCTGCCACATGAGCCGAGGTCTGGCCAAAAAAAAAACTGATCTCAGAGCAGAGTGTAAAACTGCAGCGTCCGTCTCGGCTGCTGTGTTTTATTTTCCGCTCCGTGGGCGCTTATTAACGCGGGGGCGTGGGGTTTGTGGTCGGTCCAGTCCTGTTTAGGGATGACAGGATGTGCACGTGGCTGATTGTGTGTGTGTGTGTGTGTGTGTGTGTGTGTGGGCGGGAGTGTGTGAGTGGGTGGTACCGTGTGCTGTGTGGGTTTCAGGGTGTGGGTTTTGATTATAGACCTCTGAGCCAAGAACTCACTTCTGTCTGACATAACAAGCAAACAAAACACAACAGATGTGCACATGCTGATAAGGCCATGATTCTTCAGCATGCACACACACACACACACACACACACACACACACACACACACACACACACACACACACACACACACACACACACACACACACACTCACTCAGATACAACATAAATACGTTGACAGGTACAGGTCTGTCATGATATGTCAGTGTCATAAAAATAATAATAATAATAATAATAATAATAATAATAATAATTCATTCATCTTTTTAGCGCTTAATCCAAATTCTCTCTCGGGTCTCTCGGGCCTACCGTGCATGTTTTTGGACCGGGGGAGGAAGGAAACCGGAGAACCCAGGAGAAAAAAAACTCCCTGAGACACGGGGAGAACATACACAAACTCCACACACACATGGCCGAGACGGGAATCGAAACCCGGACCCTGGCGGTGTGAGGCGAACGTGCCTACGAACGTGCTAACCACTAAACCAGCGTGTTGTCCCTCATAATAATGATAATAATGATGATAATCATAATAATAATAATAATAATAATAATAATAATAATAAATAATAAAGTTAATAATAATTTATTATAATTATTATTATTATTATTATAAATAAAAATTAAATACAATATATTAATAATACAATGAGGGTGGTGATATTTCTCATCATCATGATGACTGTGCGTTTCATTTCGTCCACAACGTCGTGTTGTCAGTCCGCATCCTGCGATAAAGTGGAACAACAACAACAAAAACGCATTAGTCACGGCGCATCACATCTGTGGAAAAAATAATCATTTCAAATCCAATTTTATAGTAAACAAATCTACACCGCGCACTCAAAAGTATTGGGACACGCGATCGATCGAGCAGACGGTTGTAAACGACGTTCTCGGATGTGGTGGAATGAATGTTTACTGTTTATTCATTTCATCATCACTTCAGTGTCTTTGTGCTCAGTAGGACGTTCTGCATGGGTTCTTCATGGGTCCGGCTTTGTGCACATTCTCCTCGTACAAGTGAAGGAAACTCATTTCAGCATCCAAAGACTTCCGATACGATCGTGTGTGTCTCCAAGGTGGAGAAAAAAACACTGGTGGATGGAAATGTCAGGTGTGCCAATACTTTTAAACCACACAGTGTAGGTCACGTTGCTCATCTGATAACAACTCTGCTACATCTAAAAATAATGGCAAGTAAACTTTACTACAATTAAAGGTAAAATAAGTGCAGGAACAGCCAAAATCTTATATCAACCTCATTCATGATTATGAGCCGGGACTATAGGGAATGTCGGGAAGATCGGGAATGTGGGGACGATCTGGAACATCGGGAAGATCGGGAATTTTGGGAGGATCAGGAACCTCTTGAAGATTGGGAACGTCGGGAAAATCGGGAATGTCGGGACGATCTGGAACGTCAGAAAGATCGGGAATGTCGGGACGATCTGGAACGTCAGGAAGATCGGGAATGTCGGGACGATCTGGAACGTCAGAAAGATCGGGAATGTCGGGACGATCTGGAACGTCAGGAAGATCGGGAATGTCGGGACGATCTGGAACGTCAGAAAGATCGGGAATGTCGGGACGATCTGGAACATCGGGAAGATTGGGGATTTTGGGAGGATCAGGAACCTCTTGAAGATCTGGAACGTCAGGAAGATCGGGAATTTTGGGAGGATCAGGAACGTCGGGACTATCGGGAATGGCGTCTCGCGTGTGTTCTGCGTGTGTTTTCTTAGCATGTGTTAACTTGCCACAGCTTGGTGCTAATTCAGGGTTTGGCAGTCTTCCTGAAGCAGGTGAAAATCGCTGTTTATCCTGCATGGCACTGCCGGAATGAGATAAGTGGCGGCCGGGGAACTCTCCCGACCCTGTAATAAAGCAGTTAGGTAGACAGGTGTCAGAGGACAGATGTAAGCACACCTACTGCTATTTCTGTCCCGCATCTATTTCTAGGCCGAGACTCACCCGAGATGGCACTGAGGAACGAGTGCAGACACGGCGAAGGCCTCCGTCACCCACGTACACTTTAGCCTTGTTCTTCCCACTCGGTCCATGGCATGACCGATGCCAGGTTCTCACTGCATTATGAATATGCATCATGTGATCATATATATATATATATATATATATATATATATATATATATATATATATATATATATATATATATATATATATATATATATATATCATTTAATCAAAATGCCAAGATTTTTGAAACGGGGTCAGAGCTGAAATTTGAGCCGGTGCACTCGGGCAGCTCGGGGTGTCTGAAGTGGAGCTGAAAGGGGAATCGTTCATGGAAGCACTTCCAGGCAGTGGCGTGTAAATCCAGGAATCCCGAGTGATGTTTTCCAGAGCAGGCAGAGTCTGATATTATTACCAGTGCATTTACGGCATTTGGCAGACGCCTTTATCCAGAGCCACTTACCACTGAGGAGCACTTCACAGTAAAAGGGTCCACTAGTGGTGCTGGGATCTGAACCTACGACCTTCCGGGCCAAAGCCCAATGCCTTAACCACCGAGTGACCACCTCCCGTTCACTGTCCATCGGTTCACTAATTTAATCGTGATTAATCGTTTAATCACACACTTGTTTGTTTTAAATATATGATAAATATAAATGTATGATTGTTATTAGTGCAACCAAACTCAACATGGAGAATGAAGACTAAATATTCCTGTAAATGTTTTAAACTAATCACGATGTTTTAAACAATGCAAATCATGAAAAACAACTTATATTATATTTCCACACGGACGCTTATAATTGCCAGATGTGCTGGATTTTGGTGTATGGTTTAAGTTTTGGTGCGTCATTAACACTAATGTGTTAGATATATTATAAATTAATATTTGTTTATTTATTTTTTTATATCCGAGTAAATAAAGGACGTTGTGAATAAATGTGAGTTTTTAATTTCACCTCTTTTATATTGAACTATTTTATTGGTTTCTCATTAGAAATGAATCGTGTGTTCATACAATAAATGTCATTAAAATGAATTTGCATTAACGAGTAAATTGTCTGATGAAATAATAATATGATAATATTATGCACATGACAGCAGGTTATGCACAGGTGTACCATGTTTGAGACCAATGTGGTCAATGTCATTCCAAGGTCACAGTATATGTGATGTGAAATGTCCTTTTTTTACCCTCTTAAATATTTGACACATTAAATAATAAATCTTTTCTACAAATTAAGGCTGTCAATCAACGTTTTCAACGTAGCATAAATAAATACTTTTCATGTTTGTAATAATGTAACTGTAACAGATGTTATAATTATATACAATTCTTTAATACAATTATTGATTATTTCATATTTATTTTACTCTGGAAACTTTAAAAATGAATTTCTTGTTAATGACAATGTTATTAGTTTAGTGTTGGTTTGAAGTGTAAAATATGGGACGTGGCTCCTTTAAGAATTGTGTTCCGGTTGCTTTTCCATATAAACTGGTGATACGGTGTTTAGGTTATACGGAAGCGCTTTATTGCGTTCAGTAAAAATGCGCTTTATTGCAGTAATACGGATTTGGGAATGCGATGCGCTTGCGTAAGGTTCCATACGCTAATATACGCTAATATAGTGAGGAGATCGTACCTGTTGTGAATGCGCAGCTAGGGGGCGTCATTCAGGGGAAATTTAGGAAGTTTGAGTGGATGCACTGAATGTTTATTTATTTATTTGTTTGGGTTTAGTTTGTTCGCAACAAAACGACGCAGAGTGAAGGAGCAGATCACTCACATAGTAATGCACACTGCGTTATAACACGTTAATAACATTAGTGTCGTTAAAGAGCATTTGTATTAACGGTTTAACAGCACTAATATACATATATATATTCCCTAATGAGTGAATAAGAGCAGGAGTGATGATGTGGATGTTGTTCTGTAGGTTAGAGACGCTGCAGATCCGTGAGGTTGTAGAAGAGCAGGATGTTGTCATGAGTCATGTGATAAAGAGTGCGTTGTGAGTGTCGCTCTGCCGTGTGTAATCTCGGGTTCTCCTGCATGCAGTAACACGCCGGGCCTCAGCGGAGGCTCCTGTTAACACCTCAGAGTGGAAAAAAAAAACATCTCTTTGAGGCGTCTTTGAAAGTTTCAGGTTGTGATGTTAAAAATGACAGGAGACAGAAACGTATAGAAAACGCTTTCTTGTGGGTTCCTGTATCTCATGTGCGAGCTTGAAATTTCAGGCTTTCACGTTAAGTCAAAGAAAGCCAGCGAGCATCTCAGGTGTCTGTGATCTCCCCGGATTTGGCGTCTGGGTTTGTAAGAGAAGGCAGACGTCCCCCGGTGCGAGGCGAGATGATCAGCGGCGAGATTTTTGCAGCTGTAAGTGAACGGATGGAAATCGCTGCCCTGGTGGATTCTGTCAGACTCGAAGTTCCAGGAGACTGAATTAATTGCGCGTCTGTAGAAGTGACACCGTGGCGAAGGTCCTCGACAGTCACCTCGTACTGGATGACAACGTTCTAGCCCACTTTGTTGGGTTTGAGTAATCACGTCTCCCACAGAGATCAGAGAGAAACACACACACACACACACACACACACACACACACACGCTCTTTTATTTCTCCAAGAGAAAAGTGCCAAACTAATCACCTGACATTGTGATTCATGCAGACATACGGGCTGCTGAGAGGATTTAGTCATTCCTGAACATACGCCAGGTGGGGATGAGTTCTACACCACTCGCATGTATAGACGAGAGTTTCGACGCTGTGTGATGAACCGAGGAATTGAATTACAATTTAAGAGAAATAAAGTGCAAATTTCTGTTGAAGATGACTGTGTGATTAAAATATACATTTAATCTTACTGTAATTATGCAAATTCTACTAATTTAAATAAGTTTATTTATGTGCAGGTCTGTCTAAACACTCCATTTGACATGATTTTGATTTTGACATGAAAATGACGTGTGAATAGTGGATTGTGATTGGCCGGAAGGAGGTCAGGTGTGAATAGTGGATGGTGATCGGTCAGAGGTGTGAATAGTGGATGGTGATCGGTCAGAGGTGTGAATAGTGGATGGTGATCGGTAATGTGGAATGGGTTGGGTGGATTTGGGTAAGTGATGGATAGTGGATGCGGTGTTCAGAGGTGTGAATAGTGGATGGTGATTGGTCGGAGATGTGAATAGTGGATGGTGATCGGTCAGAGGTGTGAATAGTGGATGGTGATTGGTCGGAGATATGAATAGTGGATTGTGAATAGTGGATTGTGATTGGTCGGAGATGTGAATAGTGGATGGTGATTGGTCGGAGATGTGAATAGTGGACTGTGGTTGGCTGGAAGTTTTGGTGTGTGTTCAGCGTTGGTAGTTTACTTGTGGTAGAAGATGAATTTGTTGTGAAGTGAAGAAGAAAATATCACCAGGAGTTTCTCCAACATCATTATTAGTAGCACACACACACACACACACACACACACACACACACACACAAACACACACATGAATGATCTTCTGGCACTATTTTATCTGTGTGTGTGATTCGGCGCAGCAGGATTGTGGATGTAACGAGGCGTAAATAAAATAATAAAAATGAAGTGTTATTTTGATCCATTCAGTTTCTCGCATCATCAATAACAGCTGGATCTCCGCAATGCTGGATGATGATGATGATGATGATGATGATGATGATGATGATTATAAGGTGATAAAACACAGGCAGATGTGAAACCTTACACACATATAATGTTCTCCAAGACCTTCTTCACCTCCACCTCTACACTCCCATCACTCCTCACCATGTCCACCTGCATCAGCAACTCACACATACGTCATTTATACCTTTAATGTAATAAAAAATCTACACATTTCAATACATAAAACAATTTCAATACAAAAATACAATCAAGTGGGGCACGGTGGTTTAGTGATTAGCACGTTCGCCTCACACCACCAGGGTCCGGGTTCGATTCCCGTCTCGGCCATGTGTGTGTGGAGTTTGTGCATGTTCTCCCCGTGTCTCAGGGGTTTTTTCTCCGGTTTCCTCCCCCGGTCCAAAATCATGCACGGTAGGTTGATTGGCACCTTGGAAAATTGTCCCTAGTGTATGAATGTGTGTGTAAATGTGAGTGTGTGTGAGTGTGTGTGTGTGTGTGTGTGTGTGTGATGGGTTGGCATTCCATCCAGGGTGTATCCTGCATTAATGCCCATAGACGCCTGAGATAGACACAGACTCCCCGTGACCCGAGGGAAGATCGGATATAGCGCTAGAAGATGAATGAATGAATGAATGAAATACAATCAAATAAATCTTTTACATTCCAAATTTCAAATGTTCCATGTAAATGAATAAATAAGAAACATTAATGAAACATTATGTGTTAATGTTACACTTTATGTCCAAACATTTGTGTCCTCCTGACCATTAGATGTGTGTGTTTATTTTTTTTAGTACATATATAATGAACTCCATTCTTCTGGAAAGATGTTCCTCTAGATAGAAGTTGTTTTGGACTTTAATAGCAGGAGATCCGAGGGTAAAGCAGATGGTCACGGTGCTGAGTTTGTGCTGAGTGTCATCACCGGGTTTGGATCTCCTCGTTAATGGAAAAAGACGTCCTGTACGACCGGATGCTTCGGATCTTTCTTTGGAGAAGAACGACATATGGGTGGAAAGGTTCGGTCTCCAGGTGTCGTGGGCGTTATATAGTGTACATCGTACAGAAATTCTGGTAGGGTGTGATGGATAAACAGATGCAAACATCTGGAAATGGGTAAAATGGGTGGAAAAAGCCGGACTTGGCAGAGCTGTGAGACGGAGAAATGAGTGATAAACCGATGGAAGTTGGCCGCTCGCTCTCACGTGGATGACGTGAAGGTTCAGCACAGCACAGAGTCGGACCTGAACACCATCCAACTGTTTCTCTCGCTCTGTCCTGTTCTGTCTCTCCATCCCAGGAGGAAAAAGGCAAACAAACACATGTGACTGTTTACTTTCTGCCAGTGGGACGCTGAAGTGCTTCATTAACCTGGCATTACCTCGCTTTAGGTTCCTCACACAGAGATATTTATCACAGACCTTTTCGGATTCAGACATGATGGAGCGCCATTGAAACCCTTCATTAGGACTTTTGTGTCGTGTGAACCGGATATAACCTAATAAATAACACAAACACAACCTCAAACATCCCAAAACAACAACCGTGGAGGATCATGCTGAGATTTCTGTGAGATATGAAGACAAAATATACTCGTAAACGTCTTGTAAAAGTGATGACGCTGTTTTAAACGACGTAAATCATCACTTTTACTGTGTCTCCACACGGACGCTTTTACTCGCGGATGTGTGTGTCGGGGTGTGTTTCGGTGTTTGATTTGAGTCGTCAGTAACACTCATGTTTATTGATTACAAATGAAAGTAAAATTGCTTGTTGTA
Source organism: Kryptopterus vitreolus (assembly GCA_030449085.1). Taxonomy (NCBI): domain Eukaryota; kingdom Metazoa; phylum Chordata; class Actinopteri; order Siluriformes; family Siluridae; genus Kryptopterus; species Kryptopterus vitreolus. The sequence continues at coordinate 298,603 of JACRUU010000023.1, forward strand.
TTGAAGGTTTTAATTTTGCCTCATTATATCAGTTAATTTAATCACGCGTTAACAAAATCAGTGGCGTAAAAAAACCCATTTGCTTAACGCGTTAATTTGGACAGCGCTCAACGCTGTGAAGAGCGAGGCGTGTCCTGAGCGTCACAGAGAATAGAGATTAACACGGCAGAGAGACATCGCTGTAACCTCCGGCAGACACAACAGGAAAACAACGTCTGGTTTTATTTCATCTTTTTCCTTTTTATGCACTACAAAGGCGTGTTTGTGCACGCAACATTAAATCAATACATTTGTGATTTGTTGTCTGTAGGATATTGAATTGCGGTGCTTCAGATTCACTGTATCGAATCGGATCGGACTCCATCGTTACAGGAGGAAACCGCATCGGATCACATGAGCAGTGCTGGGAAAGTGACTGTGGAAGGTATTTTATAAAAGTAAAGTAACTGATTACATTTGGATTACTTTCATTTGTCCACTAGGTGGCGCTTACTGTAATTAACATTCTAAGGAAAATGATTTTAAACCCTCGGAGAAAATACGTTATATTTTCCAAAATTGATCTGCATCAAAATCAAATTGTTGTGTGTGTGTGTGTGTGTGTGGGGGGGGTTCTACTGGTTTCTACTGGTGGGGGGGGGGGGCTTTGGGAATTGTAATATTCATTCATTCATTCATTCATTCATTCATCTTCTAGCGCTTTATCCGATCTTCCCTCGGGTCACGGGGAGTCTGTGTCTATCTCAGGCGTCTATGGGAATTAATGCAGGATACACCCTGGATGGAATGCCAACCCATCACACACACACACACACACACACACACACACACACACACACACACACACACACACGCACATACACACACACATTCATACACTAGGGACAATTTTCCAAGGTGCCAATCAACCTACCGTGCATGTTTTTTTTTTTTGGACCGGGGGAGGAAACCGGAGAACCTGGAGAAAAACCCCCTGAGACACGGGGAGAACATGCAAACTCCACACACACACATGGCCGAGACGGGAATCGAACCCGGACCCTGGTGGTGTGAGGCGAACGTGCTAACCACTAAACCACCGTGCCCCTGAATTGTAATGTTTAACAATTTTTGTTCTATTATTTTTTTTGTTACAATATTTTGTTCTACGAGTTAATGCTCTATTTATTTTGTAATTAAATTACGGCATTACATGTAACTGGTGACTCCTGTATATTAGTCGCTGCTTCGTATGAGTCTATAATGTATTATAGCGACCGAACACATATGCCCTTATTATAACCCGGATTATAACCCGCCTTGTGAGACGCTCATGTGATGCGTATCTCTTATTTATTACGAATAAAAATCGATGTGCATTTTGTGTGTTTTCTTTGCACTAAACTGTGTATTTCACCC
>JACRUU010000023.1:307500-312500 GCA_030449085.1 Kryptopterus vitreolus
CGTTACAACACTAATGCAGATTAGTCCGTCCGGCAACCTCTCACACAAACCGCCGCTCTGCATCGCTTTTACCGCCGTTACGCTTCCACATCTGCCTCAACATCAGCAACCTAAACTCCAAGTCCTTCTCTTTATCTTTCTTTAAACATCAACACTTTATCATATAAGCACCTTTACAAATCCTTAAAACGACTCGACCAATCACAGAGTCACATTTAATTACGTTAGACGAGTGCGGGTACGCTTCATTTACTTTAGAATCGTCACATAATCGTGTTATTTACTTTAGAGTAAAAATAACCAGTGCTTACTGTGATTAGGTAAGTTAGCGGGTTAGCTACAAGCAAACTAGCATACAGATGTGTGTGTGGAGTTTGTGCATGTTCTCCCCGTGCCTCAGGGGGTTTTTCTCCGGGTTCCCCGGTTTCCTCCCGGTCTAAAAACATGCACGGTAGGTTGATTGGCTCCTTGGAAAATTGTCCCGTGTGTGTGTGTGTGTGTGTGTGTGTGTGTGTGTGTGTGTGTGTGTGTGTGTGTGATGGGTTGGCATTCCATCCAGGGTGTATCCTGCCTTAATGCAGATAGGCACAGGCTCCCCGTGACCCGAGGGAAGATAGGAGAAAGAGGTAGAAGATGAATGAATATATATATATATATATATATATATATATATATATATAAAACTTAATACAGATAGCTAATTAGTTTTCTACGTAGCTTTTGTTGGTAATTGGGAGTGATTCGTAGGTTCATTCATTCATCTTCTCCGATGATGAGTAGGTTAAATATTAAAAATAAATTGGTCTTTAAATGAGTGCTCAAATTCCACCAAACATGCTTTAGAACAGGCTTCAGATATTTAGGAGACGATCTCTGTTTATTAGAAAGTATTTTATTTATCGACTGTATTCCTCACAGTCGCTTTCACAATATTCCTCTTACACGGCAATACAGCGATGTCAGTCTTCTTCTTTTCGAAGTGTCTGTGATTCCCGTCTGATCTCCACAACAACGTCACAACGCTTTTCCTTCGCTTGTAAAGAGTCTAATCCTGTGTGTATTTCACACTCAATTCTCAATTACCGGCAATTACTCATGTGGAGTCAATGCTCGATAAACAACAACAACAACAATACAGAGGAAACGAATTCAAACTCATGACACTTACATGAAAGTTTTTATTAATATAATGAATAAAAATATACCATGCTATATAGGCTGAAAACAAACAACGGGAAATCTGTAAACTGTGGTGTGGAATAAAGTCAATAATAGAATGTTCATCACATAGGCTATTAGAACGTTTTAAGAACGTTCTCTTGTAAACTAAATGGTTTGTAAAAAAAAAAAATAATAATAATAATAAAAAAAAAAATAATAAAATATATATATATATAGAATGGGGCACGGTGGCGTAGTGGTTAGCACGTTCGCCTCACACCGCCAGGATCCGGGTTCGATTCCCCGTCTCGGTCCATGTGTGTGTGGAGTTTGCATGTTCTCCCCGTGTCTCAGGGGGTTTTTCTCTCTTCGCCGGGTTCTCCGGTTTCCTCCCAGGTCCAAAAACATGCACGGTAGGTTGATTGGCACCTTGGAAAATTGTCCCTAGTGTATGAATGTGTGTGTGTGTGTGTGTTGTGTGTGTGTGTGTGTGTGTGTGTGTGTGTGTGTGTGTGTGTGTCCTGCGATGGGTTGGCATTCCATCCAGGGTGTATCCTGCCTTAATGCCCATAGACGCCTGAGATAGGCACAGGCTCCCCGTGACCCGAGGGAAGATCGGATAAAGCGGTAGAAAATGAATGAATGAATGAATATATATATATATATATATATATATATATATATATATCTATATATATAAATAAATAAATATAATATATTCATTCATTCATCTTCTACCGCTATATATATCCGATCTTCCCTCGGGTCACGGGGAGTCTGTGTCTATCTCAGGCGTCTATGGGCATTAAGGCAGGATACACCCTGGATGGAATGCCAACCCATCGCAGGGCACACACACACACACACACACCTCACATTCACACACACACACACACACATTCATACACTAGGGACAATTTTTCCAAGGTGCCAATCAACCTACCGTGCATGTTTTTGGACCCGGGGGGAGGAAACCGGAGAACCCGGAGAAAAAAAAAAATCCTGAGGCACTAAAAAAAAGGGAAAAACATGAGAAACATGCACAAACTCCACACACACATGACCGAGACGGGAATCGAACCCGGATCCTGGCGGTGTGAGGCGAACGTGAACTTGCTAACCACTAAACCAGCGTGCCCCAATATAAATATATAAAAAAAAAATATATATATATATATATATATATATATATATATATATATATATATCAAGGCAATCCTAGCGCGCAGAGTGATATTATCACCACGTGCATCACATCTTGACTTATGAAGATCGGTGCTCCCTGTGACCATGCATGCAGCCTTGTGCTGCCACCCGGTGGCATCTTACAGGACTACAGTCATGAAACTTTCTAAACTCACGTCGAATTATGTCGAGACAGGACGCATTGTGTGCACGTGTGTTTTCGAGTTGTGTTGATGATGTATACACACTCACACTATAAGCATTATATACAGTCACATTGCCAAATCCATAAATGGACGTCCGTCTCTATCCTAATAAAGCTCACGGATACGGATACATTCGCTCATAGGGACATCTTTGTATGCTAGGAGCATTTGTGACAATGTCTGTATGTGTGTGTGTGTGTGTGTGTTGTGTGTGTGTGTGTGTGTGTGTGTGTGTGTGTGTGTGTGTGTGTGTGTGTGTGTGTGTGTGCATACTTGTCCACCCACTCAGTGGTCTCACTCCCTCAGAAAAGCTGGGAGCTCATTGGTATTCGGGTGGAATTCGCTGGCAGCCCCGATGCTGCAGCCACTCCAACTGAGTGTGGACACACAGGCCTGCTGCCTTCAGTGTGTGTGTGTGTGTGTGTGTGTGTGTGTGTTTACAAAAGATGGAGGGAGGAAGGGAGGCTTTGAGGGAACAGACAATGATATTCAGAGAAAGGAGAAAGACCAGAAGAAGAAGAAGAAGAAGAGGTCAGAGTCCAAAAAAAAGGGTCTGGAAACGAATAAGAAGAGGAGTGGAATGGTGGAGAGAGGGAGGAAGGGACGGAGGGAGTGAAGACGAGTGGGGGATGATGGGAAATGATATTGAAGCGTATGCTTGGAAATGGGTGGAAAAGGGAGGGAGGTTAGATTTAATGTGGCATATGTTAAACTTAACCTCTACGCGTTCCATAGAGGTCTCCGTCTCTCTCTCTCTCTCTCTCTCTCTCTCTCTCTCTCCTCCTCTCTCTCCCTCTCTCTCTATCCATCTCTCTCTGAGCAGTAGGCAGTGTTCTGATTGGATGAGCTGCTCCTCCTTAAAGCCAGTCCTGCAAAAACCATTGGAAAGCTCTTTCTTCTTTTATTTTTCAACCCCCACAATGTGTAACCATCCAACCCCCCCCACCCTATCCAACCCCCCCACCCTACCCCCCCCCCACCCTATCCAACCCCCCCCCACCCTATCCAACCCCCCCCACCCTATCCATCCTCCCTTCCCCCCCACAAACAACCCCTTTACCCTCGTTCTCCCCTCCGTGCCCCTGTCTATTTCTAATTTCTACCCCCCCAGCATGAAGAGTCCCTCCTTATATCCCAGAAGGTATCTGCTCCTTCTTGTCACCATAACCCCCCCCCCCCCCCCAGTTTTCCCCGATGCCCTCCCTCTTCCACCCCTCCCCCGCCCAATTTACTTACCCTTTCTCCATCTATCTGCTATCTTGCAGGTTCTCCAGCACCTCGCACTAGTCTGCTTTTCTTTCACTTTCTTTTTTTTTTCTTTTGGGCACGCATTCCTTTCCACCCACACTAAATCATTTCAAGTGTCTGGGCCCAGGCATACACACACACACACACACACACACACACCACACAAACACACACACACAACCACACGCACACACATATGGATGACCCTCTAAGCCAAGCAAAAGAAGGGGCGAGGCAAGGGGGCTACAATAAGAGTCGTGGTAGGATCTTTCCCGTTACGCACCGGGGAACCGACCGCCTCCAAACACAAAGCAGGTGAAACAAAATGGACGCCTCTCTGCGATTGTCTACAACGCCGTGGCGTCCTGCTGGTTTTTCCCAGGTGATAATTATTAACGTCATTACCTTCCGTCGTTTCCTCCTCAGCCATTCAGTCAGGGACACCCGGGTCTGACCTCGCACAGGGACTTTAAATCACCCCAAATTTACAGATTGGATTCTTTTATTCAATCAATAATTCAATTTTGATGTGAATTATTCAGCGCGCTGAGCTCAATTTTACCAGAACAAGATCCAATAATGACCTCTCGTAACCTCGGAAATAATTGTAAATAGAAAACGAAGACCTCACTCATTTATTGTCTGTACAAAGTCCACATCTTTCTTTCTTTCTTCAGGGGACAGAAGGAAGGACGTGTGGTGATTGTGAGGACCGATGGATGGATGTGTGGGGTTTGTGAGGACCGGGGGATGGATGTGTAATGTTGTGAGGACCGGGGGATGGATGTGTGGGCTTTGTGAGGACTGAGGGACAGATGTGTGGTGGTCGTGAGGACTGGAGGATGGATGTGTAATGTTGTTAGGATTGGGGGATGGATGTGTGGACAGAGGGATGGATTTATATACAGAGGGATGTATGTGTGGTGTTTGTGAGGACCATTGGATGAATGTGTGGTGGTTGTGAGGACCGAGGGATGGATGATGTATGGACAGAGGGATGGATGAGTGGTGGTTGTGAGGACCGAGGGACAGATGTGTGGTGTTTGTGAGGACCGAGGGACAGATGTGTGGTGTTTGTGAGGACAGAGGGACAGGATGTGTGGTGTTTGTGAGGACCGAGGACAGATGTGTGGTGTTTGTGAGGACAGAGGGACAGATGCGTGGTGTTTGTGAGGACCGAGTGACAGATGTGTGGTGTTT
>JACRUU010000023.1:322500-350000 GCA_030449085.1 Kryptopterus vitreolus
GTTGGATGGAGGATGGAGCGCAGAGATGGTGGATGGAGGTCAGTGTCAGGGTCAAGTTCTCTCGGAAGGTACAGATGATGTGATATAAACATTAAGATATAAAACAATCCCAGCTGTGAGAAGCTTCATCAAACACCACTTTCACCTTCTGTCCCTCCTGTTTATTTCTCTTCTTCTAATCCATGATCAGTCCGATCGTTCCTCAGATATTCCTCAACATTCCTCTTATTCTTCACTTCGGAGTGTCAATCAGACCTTCCTGTCTTTCCTACAGCGCTTCAGCTAACAAGCAATTATGGATTTTTTTTAATTGATTTTTATCAGGACAAAAAAATCAGGACGCTTTTTTTTAACACTCACAACATTCCTCAAAAACATCTTCTCCCATCTCCTTATGTGTTTATATAAAAATAACCCCTATCTCTTGGTTAATTCCCAGAATAATGACCAGGCCTCCTCTCGCAGCCCGTCCAGGTTCCTTCCAGGTTCCGCTCAGGTTCCTCTCAGGTTCCTTCCAGGTTCCGCTCAGGTTCCTCTCAGGTTCCGCTCAGGTTCCGCTCAGGTTCCGCTCAGGTTCCGCTCAGGTTCCGCTCAGGTTCCGCTCAGGTTCCACTCAGGTTCCAGGTTCCGCTCAGGTTCCTCTCAGGTTCCTCAGGTTCCTCTCAGGTTCCTCCCAGGTTCCGCTCAGGTTCCTCTCAGGTTCCTTCCAGGTAGCGGTGATCTACTGCATTTCAGTCATTCTTTATTTTGCACTTTTATATTTTTGGACCAGTCTGAACAATCAGGCTTTTTCTCCTACCAGTTCCCAAGAGTCACTTAAATCATTTTCACCATCACGTGAGGATCCCATCCCCCTCTCCATCTCCTCTCACACCCGATAATCTCAACTTCCTCCTGTGTATTGACTGCAAACACGGCTAATCAAGCTGAGAAACTCAAAGATTATTGGTTCCTGTCAAATAAAGGCTGTGAGAGAGTAAGCTATCATCAATCTGAGGGAGATGAAAGCAAATACAGACAGGGAGGAGGAGGTGGAGGAGAAGGAGGAGGAAGAGGAGGAGGGAGGTGGGAGGAGAGGAGGAGGTAGGTGGAGAGGTGGAGGAGGGAGGAGGAGGAGGTGGAGGATGTGGAGGTGGATGGAGGAGGCTGGAGGTGGAGGGAGGAGGAGGAGGAGGAGGAAAAAAGGTGGAGGAGGAGGTGGAGGAGGAAGGAGGTGAAGGAGGAGGAGGAGGTGGTTAAGGTGGAGGAAGAGGTGGAGGAGGATGTGGAGGAGGAGGAGGTGGGAGGAGGAGGAGGTGGAGGAGGAGGAATGAGTGGAGGAGGGGAGCTTGGAGTGAGGGGCGGTGGAGGAGGTGGATGTGAGGATGGAGGTGGAGGTGGAGGTGGAGGTGGAGGTGGATGTGGTGGAGGTGGAGGAGGTGGTGGATGTCAGGAGGTGGAGGTGGAGGTGGAGGTGGAAGGTGGAGGATGGAGGAGGTGTGGAGGAGGAGGAGGAGGAGGTGGAGGAGGAGGAGGTGGAGGAGGTGGTTGGTGAGGAGGAGGAGGAGGTGGAGGAGGAGGAGGATGTGGAGGAGGAGGAGGTGGATGAGGTGGAGGAGGAGGAGGAGGCTGGATGTGGAGGAGGAGGAAGATGATGTGGAGGAGGAGGAGGAGGTGGAAGAGGAGGAGGATGGCGGAGGAGGTGAGGAGGTGGAAGAGAGGTGTGGAGGTGTAGAGGTTACGTCAATGTCGCATGGTATATTTATTCCAGTATTAATATCATCTGAAAGCGTAAAAGCAGTGATGGAGGAGATCGAACGTAACGTCCCCGAGGACCAGATCGGTTAATTTAAGGTGTTTGTTTGCGAGGCGTACTGTACGTCACATGACGTCGGTGTGAACTCTGACCCTTTAGACTGTAAAAGATCTGGGAGGATGATTTATTGGAGACGTTGTGTGAGAGCACATGTTGTTCTGACTGGTGATTCGTTGGTGTGTTGAATGACTCAGCAAGTCAGATGAATATCGTCTTAGACGAGTGCGAGTGGAATTTACACCGGCTCCTTTTTTTTTCTCTCCCTGTAATGAAAGCAACCAGCTCGCGTACCAGATCGCGTTTCAGATTCAGAAAAAGCACAGTGTGTGTTTGGTGTGTTTGCCGTTTTTGGTGTGTCTGGTGTGTATGGCGTGTTTGGTGTGTCTGGTGTGTATGGCGTGTTTGGTGTGTATGGCGTGTTTGCCGTGTTTGGTGTGTTTGGTGTGTTTGGCATATTTGGCATATTTGGCGTGTTTGGTGTGTTTGGTGTGTTTGGCGTTTTGTTTGGTGTGTTTGGTGTGTTTGGTGTGTTTGGTGTGTTTGGTGTGTTTGGTGTGTTTGGCGTGTTTGGTGTGTTCAGCGTGTTTGGTGTGTTTGGCGTGTTTGGTGTTTAGAGTGTTCGGCGTGTTTGGTGTATTTGGTGTGTTTGGCGTGTTTGGCGTGTTTGGTGTGTTTGGTGTGTTTGGCGTGTTTGGTGTGGTGTTGTGTGGGTGTTTGGTGTGTTTGGTGTGTTCAGCGTGTTTGGTGTGTTTGGCGTCTTTGGTGTGTTTGGCGTGTTTAGAGTGTTCGGCGTGTTTGGTGTATTTGGTGTGTTTGGCGTGTTTGGCGTGTTTGGCGTGTTTGGAGTGTTTGGAGTGTTTGGAGTGTTTGGAGTGTTTGGAGTGTTTGGGTGAGTGTTTGGGCGTGGTTGTTTTTTTGGGTTTTGTGTTTGTGTTTGGCGTTTTGGAGTGTTTGGAGTGTTTGGCGTGTTTGGTGTGTTTGGTGTGTTTGGCGTGTGTTTGGTGTGTGTGTTTGGTGTGTTTGGTGTGTTTGGCATGGTTGTGTGTGTTTGTTGTGTTTGTTTGGCGTGTTTGATGTGTGTGTTTGTTGTGTTTGTTGTGTTTGGCGTGTTTGTTGTGTTTGGTTGTTTGGTGTGTTTGGCGTTTGTTTGTTGTGTTTGTTGTGTTTGGCATATTTGGCGTGTTTGGCGTGTTTGTTGTTTTTGGCGTATTTGGTGTGTTTGTTGTGTTTGGTGTGTTTGTTGTGTTTGGTGTTGTTTGGTGTTTTTGTTGTGTTTGGTGTGTTTGTGTGTTTGGTGTGTTTGTGTGTTTGGTGTGTTTGTGTGTTTGGGTGTTTGGGTGTTTGGTGTGTTTGGCGTGTTTGGTGTTTTGGTGTTTTGGTGTTTTTGCGTATTTGGTGTATTTGGTGTGTTTGGGTGTTTGGGGTTTTGGCGTGTTTGGCGTGTTTGGCGTATTTGGCGTGTGTTTGGAGTGTGTTTGGAGTGTTTGGAGTGTTTGGAGTGTTTGGAGTGTTTGGAGTGTTTGGAGTGTTTGGAGTGTTTGGAGTGTTTGGTGTGTTTGGCGTGTTTGGTGTGTTTGGTGTGTTTGGTGTGTTTGGTGTTTTTGGTGTGTTTGTTGTGTTTGGTGTGTTTGGTGTGTTTGTTGTGTTTGGTGTTTGGTGTGTGTTGGTGTGTTTGGTGTGTTTGTGTGTGTTTGGTGTTTGGTGTGTTTGGCGGTTTGGCGTATTTGGTGTGTTTGGTGTTTGGTGTGTTTGGTGTGTTTGGCGTGTTTGTTGTGGCGTGTTTGGTGTGTTTGGAGTGTTTGGAGTGTTTGGAGTGTTTGGAGTGTTTGGTGTGTTTGAGTGTTTGGAGTGTTTGGAGTGTTTGGAGTGTTTGGAGTGTTTGTTTGGTATTGGTGTGTTTGGTGTGTTTGTTGTTTGGCAGTGTTTTGTGTTTGTGTTTGTTTTTGGTGTGTTTGTTGTTTTGGTGTGTTGTGTGTTTTGGTGTGTTGGCGTTGTTTTGTTGGCGGACGTGTTTGGTTTGGTGTGTTTGGTGTGGAGGTTTGGCGTGTTTGGCATGTGACGTGTTTGGTGTTGTGTTTGGAGTGTTTGTTTGTTTGGTGTGTTTGGCGTGTGTTTGGTGTGGCATGTTTTTATTTTTTACCGTAGATGCAGAAGCGTTATAGTTAAAGTATATCATGTGACCTGGAATACGAAAAAATCTTTTCCGTTACAGTTTTGCGAATTATTCCTAAAAAAAAAAAAAAAAAAAAAACACGTGCTGCGAGCGTAAAATGTTTTTGTGATTCGTGTGTTTTTGCGAGTTTGCATTTAGCCACATTTTTAATTCACTATTTAAATTTTCACATTTTGAAACGCAGCTTGAGAAACAAAAAATACACGTCGTTTTTTTTTTTTTAATGAACGCACTTTTATATTATTAACATTTGTGCACATAAAGAGTTTACATTTGTAATAAAAAAGGCAGGTTTGGTTACGTAACATATCAAATAATATTTTATACAATTTATCAAAATAATATAGAATTAATCACATCTTATTATATTTATTATATTGAGTCATAGATTGATTAAAAATAAAATAAATGCATGATTTAAATGAAATCGACTCTATTTGGGTAAAAGAGATGTCTGTGTACGTGTGTATAAAGATGTGTATAAAAGTGTGTGTGTGTGTGTGTTTTATATTTAATATTTTAAAATACTTAACTATTTGAACGAAACATCCCTCACACATTCACATTCACTCCCTCGACGTGTGGAATTTTGTCCGGATTTTTTTCCTTTTAAGACAAATTTATGCATCTGTAAATAAAACCAGCACTCGAACTCGTTAACTCGTTCCTATTATTACGTTCTGGATTCTTTAGTGTTTTCATGCCAATGCGATTTTTCAGGACAGAGTGAATATCCACAGTGACACTGCGCTAACTCTAAGTTTCTTTTTTATTATTGTGCATGTAAGTTTATTACAATTTTACTCAACAAATGTACAAAATTGCAGATTCGTGTATTCATTCATTCATCTTCTACCGCTTTATCCGATCTTCCCTCGGGTCACGGGGATCCTGTGTCTATCTCAGGCGTCTATGGGCATTAAGGCAGGATACACCCTGGATGGAATGCCAACCCATCGCAGAACACACACACACACACACACAGACACATTCATACACTAGGGACAATTTTCCAAGGAGCCAATCAACCTACCGTGCATGTTTTTGGACCGGGGGAGGAAACCGGAGAACCCGGAGAAAAACCCCCTGAGACACGGGGAGAATGAAGAGAACATGCACAAACTCCACACACACATGGCCGAGACGGGAATCGAACCCGGATCCTGGCGGTGTGAGGCGAACGTGCTAACCACTAAGCCACCGTGCCCCCCCAGATTCATGTATAATGTGGGGAATTAAATGTAGTTTATTGAACAGATTTAATGCAATTTCAATGATAATGAATAAGATTCATCAATCACATGCACAAAGCACACTTACTGTAGGGTTACTGAGGCCACGCCCCCTACATACAGGGGAGGGGCGGGGCTTTAATCCCCGGCTGATATTGTACATTGATAAAAAAACAAAAAAAGATCTGTGTTTAATTTTAATAGTGGGTTTATTTGTAATGCAGTGAGAGACAAAATAACAACATCTAGAAAAACAACGTTATGAAATAATTTGCATCGTTTGAGGGGAAACAAGCATTTGACCCCTTTGCAAAACATAACCGTTGTTGAGGTCAGATGTTTGTTGCAGTCTCTCCACAGTTTAAGGTTTAAGACCTAGAGACCGGGGAGGACGCTCCCGGACCTTCACGTGCTTCTCCTTGAGTCACTGTCATGATGGAATACCCAGAACCAGCTTCTCAGCCAAGATTTGATGGTGCAGCATGATGTTTCACCTCCGTGTTTGACGTTTGGGATGGTGTTGTTGGGGATCAGAGGCAGAATTCCTTCTTCTCCTCCAAACACAGCAAGTCGTTGCCAACGAGCTGCATTTTGGTCTCATCTCACTTTCACCACTTTTCTTCTGAATCACTGAGATGTTCATTAGGGATCTTCTGATGGTCCTGTGCAGTACCTGTGCGTTCCTGAACAGAGGAACCTCGCAGGTGCTGCAGGGTTTCAGTCCCTCACTGTACAGGGAATCCGGTCCCAGCTGCCCTGATCTCACGGACAAGATCCTCACCGTGATCACTGAAACGCCATGAGGTGAGATCTCGCATGGAGCCCCAGAACGAGGGAGAGTTATTTTGTGTTTCTTCCATTTGAGAATAATCGCACCAACTGTTATCACCTTCTCACCATGCTGCTCTGTCACGTCGTCCATTCCAGCCTAGTGCTGCTCTACAATCGTCTCCCTGAGACGCATCACCGGCCATATTGGAGATCTTTTAATCTGCCTGATTGTTTCTGTAGACAGGTGACTTTTATACAGGTAACTGAGCTGCATTATATTCATTCATTCATTCATTCATCTTCTAGCGCTTTATCCGATCTTCCCTCGGGTCACGGGGAGTCTGTGTCTATCTCAGGCGTCTATGGGTATTAAGGCAGGATACACCCTGGATGGAATTCCAACCCATCGCAGGGCACACACACACACACACACACACACACACACACACACACACACACACACACATTCATACACTAGGGACAATTTTCCAATGTGCCAATCAACCTACCGTGCATGTTTTTGGACCGGGGGAGGAAACCAGAGAACCAGGAGAAAAACCCCCTGAGACACGGGGAGAACATGCACAAACTCCACACACACACATGACCGAGACGGGAATCGAACCCCGACCCTGACGGTGTGAGGCGAACGTGCTAACCACTAAGCCACCGTGCCCCCTATAGCTGCATTATATTTATATTTAAAATATTTATATTTATGTTTGTATGAGTAGCACGGTGGTTTAGTGGTTAACACGTTTGCCTCACACCGCCAGGGTCCGGGTTCGATTCCCGTCTCGGCCATGCGTGTGTGGAGTTTGTGCATGTTGTGTTTTTCTCCGGGTTCTCCGGTTTCCTCCCCCGGTCCAAAAACATGCACGGTAGGTTGATTGGCACCTTGGAAAATTGTCCCTAATGTATGAATGTGTGTGTGTGTGTGTGTTTGTGTGTGTGATGGGTTGGCATTCCATCCAGGGTGTATCCTGCCTTAATGCCCATAGACGCCTGAGATAGACACAGACTCCCCATGACCCGAGGGAAGATCGGATAAAGCGCTAGAAGATGAATGAATGAATGAATGAATGAATGAATGAATGAATATATGATAGAGTTTATATAAATTTCACCAAATTTCTAATACATTTCTGAACATCTTTTACTTTATCAAACCCAAATTAGACTCTGATCATTAGTTAAATTGAGGTTGTGCACAATTCCGTGTGCAGTAAAATGTGCTTTAAAATGGACTCAAAGGATAAAAGGAATAAAATAAACAAAAATAAAAGGAGATGATGTGAGAAAGAAAATGTACAAATTCTGGATACTCATGAATATTTTTCTGAAATAACAGAATGCGTTATTATCTGCAGTATTTACACACTTATCATCAGCAGTAGTTGTTTTTTTTAACTAGAACGCAGAACGTATGAATCCTGCAGCATGTATCTGGTGGTAAAGGTGCTGCAGGAACACATGCACATCTTCTTCTGATGATGGTGATGATGAAAGTGTGAAGGAAAGTGTTGTGGAAACTCAATGAGGTGTAAATCCACCACCATCGCTCAGATCTTTCTCTCTTTATAACAGATTTATGTTGCCAAGTAAAGGAAAAATAAACAAATGTTAATGATAAATAGATTTTAACATAAACACAAACACTTTCATTAAGGAGTGTATGGAGTGTGTAGTGTATGGAGTGTGTGTGTAGTGTATGGAGTTTGTATAGTGTATGGGGTTTGTGTAGTGTATGGAGTGTGTGTAGTGTATGGGCTTTGTGTAGTGTATGGAGTTTGTATAGTGTATGGGGTTTGTGTAGTGTATGGAGTGTGTGTAGTGTATCAAGTGTGTGTAGTGTATGGAGTGTGTGTAGTGTATGGAGTGTGTGTAGTGTATAGGGTGTGTGTAGTGTGTGTGTGTGTAGTGTGTGGAGTGTGTGTAGTGTGTGTAGTGTATGGGGTGTGTGTAGTGTGTGTAGTGTATGAGTGTGTGTAGAGTGTATGGAGTGTGTGTAGTGTATGGTGTGTGTGTAGTGTATGGAGTGTGTGTAGTGTATGGAGTGTGTGTAGTGTATGGAGTGTGTGTAGTGTATGGAGTGTGTGTAGTGTATGGTGTGTGTGTAGTGTATGGAGTGTGTGTAGTGTATGGAGTGTGTGTAGTGTATGGAGTGTGTGTAGTGTAGTATGGAGTGTGTGTAGTGTGTGTAGTGTATGGTGTGTGTGTAGTGTATGGAGTGTGTGTATAGTGTATGGAGTGTGTGTAGTGTATGTAGTGTGTGTGTTTGTGTAGTGTGTGTGTGTATGGTGTGTAGTGTGTGGCGTGTATGGTGTGTGTAGTGTATGGTGTGTGTGTAGTGTATGGAGTGTGTGTAGTGTATAGTGTGTAGTGTATGGGGTGTGTGTAGTGTATGGAGTGTGTGTAGTGTATGGAGTGTGTGTAGAGTATGGCGTGTGTGTAGTGTATGGTGTATGGGGTGTGTGTAGTGTATGGAGTGGTGTAGGTGATGGTGTGTGGTAGTGTATGGTGTTTGGGTTAGTGTGTAGTGTTGTGTGTCTTGGTTGGGTGTGTGTGTAGTGTATGGAGTGTGTGTGTGTAGTGTCTAGTGTGTAGAGTATGGGGAGTGTGTAGTGTAGGAGTGTGTGTGTTTCTGTTTGAGTGTGTGGTATGTGTTTGCGATGTGTGTAGTGTGGGTATGGGGTGTGTTTCGTGTATGGGTGTGTGTGTGTATGGAGTGTGTGTGTGTAGTGTATGGGGTGTGTGTAGTGTATGGGGTGTGTGTAGTGTAGTGTGTGGAGTGTGTGTAGTGTATGGAGTGTGTGTAGAGTATGGCATGTGTGCAGTGTATGGGGTGTGTGTAGTGTATGGAGTGTGTTTAGTGTATGGGGTGTGTGTAGTGTAGAGTATGTAGTGTATAGAGTGTGTGTAGAGTATGGGGAGTGTGTAGTGTATGGAGTGTGTGTAGAGTATGGCGTGTGTGTAGTGTATGGAGTGTGTGTAGTGTATGGAGTGTGTGTAGTGAATGGTGTGTGTGTAGTGTATGGAGTGTGTAGTGAATTGTGTGTGTGTGTGTGTGTGTGTGATGTTTTATCAGAGCATTGTGAGATTCGTGCACGTGCTCCCGTGAGGTGTTCCTTTCCCTTTATGACGCACATCAACGTGCTCTTAGAGATTACAACGGCCCAGGAATGCTACATGAACACACACACACAAACACACACACAAACACACACACAAACACACACAAACACAGACACACAAACACACACACACACACACACACACCCAGGATCAACATGTTTTCAACTCACTCGAGAGGCAAATAAACCGACTCATTCATCTCTTAATAACATTTTATACTTTCTTTCATTTTTCTCCTCCCTCTCTCTCTCTCTCTCATTCTCTCTCCTTCTCTCTCTCTCATTCTCTCTCTCCCTCTCTCCCTCTCTCTGACTCACTGAGGTAGCTGTGTAAATGTCAGGGGAATTAGTTGGCACGGACTTTATTTACTAGCGCCCACGGATGAAATGCTGACAATGACAGCATGAGGACGGGAGTGTGCATGTTAAAGAAACACGCTGTACTTTACATTCACACACACACACACAAACACACACACACACACACACACACACACACACACACACACACACTCAAAAAAGTTTGTAGAAACAGAAGGAGGAAAACTGTTTCAAATTACATTTATGTCGTTTATTGGTAAAAAAAAAAAAACATTTAGTCATTTATACGCCTGAGCAGGTGAAGGTTAGGGTGCGTGTTCACACCCACTTTTGTGTTTCGATTTTTTGCTACACAATTTGTGTAATGAATTACAAAGTGATATTATTATTATTAATGTGTTTCAGCCCCAAACAAATATTATTCCTAATCCTTAAACCTAATCTCTGACTCTTTTCTCTAACTTAAACCTTTAACCAAACCCTAATTCCTAAAACCTAACCCCTAATCCTGGCCCCTTTAATCCTAATCTTCACATCTTTTTATTATTAACCCTCTATCCTAACCCCTAAAACCTAACGCTAACCTCTTACATTAATCCTAACACCTAACCCAAACCTTAATCCTAATATTAACACCTCATCTTTCAGGCAAACCCGTAGACCTAACTTTAGTCCGAATCTTATCACCTTATTCTTAACCCTAAATCCTTAACCCCAAACCCTAACAATAATCCTAACACCTAAAACAACCCTTAATCCTGACACTAACACCTTATCTCTAACTCTAACCACTATCCATAACCTTAACCCCAAATCCTTAACCCTTAATCTTAAACTTAACCCCGAACACTAACCCCTAATTATTACCCATCACCCCAAATCCTAACACTTAAACTTTAACCCTAAACCTAAATTTTAACACCTAATCTGTAACCCAGGCCCATAATCCTTAATCCTAACCTTACCATATAATCCTAACCCCTAACCTTAATCCTAATCTTAATCGTTAGACTTAACTCCTTACCCCTAACTCTAACCTTAACCCTAGTAACTAATCCTTAACCCTTAAACCTGATCATAATTCTTTTAAAAAGAAAAATACATTTAAAAAGTGATACAGGACACACACACATACACACACACACACACACACACACACACACACACACACACACACACACACACACACACACACACACACACACCCAAGAGAAACATATGAGACATGTAAAGCTGGGCTTCTGTTCTTACTGCTAGTCGTATCGTGTCACAGGGAGGTATATCCCGCTCTGAGCCACGCCCTAATCACATGCACGAGCTCACAATCACCGTGATTGGCTCGTGTCACTGTGATCGATAGTGTGGAGAGAAAATTCCTCCTCCTGAAAACACGGCCGGTTTAAACCTCGCGGATCTTTCACGGAAACATATTTATTACAGTACAGAGAAATTATTCCTTCACACATAGTCAACAAACAACATCCAAACATCCATTTTCTGCAAAATTCACTACATTTCCGTTGACTAAAAGTAGCGCGGTCAGACCTAAAGCCGTAAAAAGTTTTCGGTAGAAGGTGTGATTCTCTGAATGTCATGGCGAGGGAGTAGAGGGCATGACGAGGGAGTAGACGGCATGGCGAAGGAGTAGACGGCATGACGAGGGAGTAGATGGCATGGCGAGGGAGTAGAGGGCATGACGAGGGAGTAGATGGCATGGCGAGGGAGTAGAGGGCATGGCGAGGGAGTAGAGGCATGCGAGGGAGTAGGCGAGAGTAGACGGCATGGCGAGGGAGTAGATGGCATGGCGAGGGAGTAGAGGGCATGGCGAAGGAGTAGACGGCATGGCGAGGGAGTAGATGGCATGGCGAGGGAGTAGAGGGCATGGCGAAGGAGTAGACGGCATGGCGAGGGAGTAGATGGCATGGCGAGGGAGTAGAGGGCATGGCGAAGGAGTAGACGGCATGGAGTAGCACCCCCCCCCCCCCCCCACCTTCTGCACAGAGCTGATCTCCTTCTTGCACTGCTCTCGCACAGAGCCCCTCCCGTACACATACACCACCAACATACACCACTCACACACACCACCCACACACACCACCCATATACACTAATACTGCACTAATACTGTACTAATACTGCACTAATACTGCACTAATACTGTACTAATACTGCACAAATACTGCACTAATACTGTACCAATACTGCACTAATACTGCACTAATACTGTACTAATACTGCACAAATACTGCACTAATACTGTACTAATACTGCACAAATACTGCACTAATGCTGCACTAATACTGTACTAATACTGTACTAATACTGCACTAATACTGTACTAATACTGTACTAATACTGTACTAATACTGCACTAATACTGCACTAATACTGTACTAATACTGTACTAATACTGTACTAATACTGTACTAATACTGTACTAATACTGTACTAATACTAATACTGTACTAATACTGTACTAATACTGTACTAATACTGTACACTAATACTGCACTAATACTGTACTAATACTGTACTAATACTGCACAATACTACTAATACTGCACTAATACTGTACTAATACTGTACTAATACTGCACTAATACTGTACTAATACTGTACTAATACTGCACTAATACTGCACTAATAATGTACTAATACTGTACTAATACTGCACTAATACTGCACTAATAATGTACTAATACTGTACTAATACTACTAATATACACCGCCCACATACACCACCCATATACACCACCCACACACTCCACCCATTTACACCACTCACACACACCACCCACATACACCACCCACATACACCACCCACACGCACCACCCATATAATCAATCACAGTATGTTTTTCTGTGCATTATGTTTTTTCCTGGGGATTTGAAATGAAGGCACATTAGACTGAATTGGTTATTGTTATTGGTTATTGTTATTGTTATTGTTATTGTCATTGTTATTGTCATTGCACAACGAAATAAAGTTTAAAAGAAGAAAAAATGCAAAGCTAAATTAATTTCTATTAAAAATGTAAAAGTGATCTGTTACAGTATTACAGTGTTGCATATTTAAATATTACAATTTTTATTGAGTTGCCGGGATTAAAAAGCTCTATGTGGGTTTGCGCCACAAATAAGACGCGTAAAAATCGTGAGTTTATGTGTTTTTATGCAAGAAAATAAATGCAAAAGTATAATAATATAATCACTTCCTGGAAAAGTTTAACAACTGTTTTGAAACTCCAGCGTTTCTTAATAAGAGCGTCTTGTAAATGTCGACCAGGAGATCTACAGATTTACAGCTTTGTTAAAGAGCCAAAAAATGATATTTATATACTATTGGGGTAAATCTGACCTGAGTTACATACAGAAGTATCCCACTCTTCCTCCTCCTCCTCCTCCTCCTCCTCCTCCTCCTCGTCTCCCAGTACAGCACATTCAGTCATTACTGGTTAAAGCTCCATGCTGGTTTATTCTGATTTCTCTCAGTCTAAGTGCACCCTGCTACAGTAATTGCTTTTCCACCTCTACATTTATCATCATCTGCGGAGGCTGTCAGGTCCGACAGGGAGAGGGGAAACTGAAGTAGCTCCCTGTGTGCTGGCTCGTGTCCAAGAGAGGCATGATGTCCATTTTACATCACACAACCAACCGCAGCCAACTAATAAAGTGGACTTTGGATAGAAGGGAAACTATTTTTTATTTATTTATTATATACAGGGAAGTCCTCGCAGATCTCGCATTTACATCCACGCCTTTCAGCCTCGGAGAGCATCTCTGATTGTTTATTTTTTTATCTGCTAGTATTATTATTACGACTGTAAATAACGTGCGCCAAAATTCTAATCTAAGAAAACATACAGGCATAAGTAGTGTAGATCACTTCTGATTGAAAGGTCATGAGATCGAATCCCATCACCAACAGCAAGCTGGGCCCCTGAGCATGGCCCTTAAATCTCAAATGTTTATTCGTGCATAAATATACGTCTCATCTTCCATAAATGTGCATCTTTAATAATACTGCACTAATACCAAATGAATATAGCCTTGTAATCACAGCAACAACACAACAAAACTACACAACTCTGTACAGAGAAGTGAATACATTAGCAGATAAGGCAATCCCAGTCACACCAGATAATGATCCTTGGGCCCCTGAAGCAAGGCCCTTACCCACAGAGCTGTTCATTTGTGTGAATAACATCAAAGTTAGTCGCTCATAAAGGTATCTAGCACATTTAGGTGTATGTGTTTTGTGCAAATTCATATATGTACAATTTAAAATATATATGGGTTTTTTTCAATGTCCTTTAAGTTTACTACCACAAAAATCCCCACCCTGAGCAGAGACCAGGACACACCCCCACACTGCTGACCTTCAGCCAAAAAACCCTCATTAAACACAAAGCTTACATCAAGCAGAAAAATACAAATATGACAAACAAAAAAAAAACTTTCTGTTTATATTATTCTGTTTTTAATACAATTTAAATGACTGTTTAAGTCTCCAGTTTGTTATATACATAACCCGAGATTTCACTTCTGAAAAAGTGTGATTTTTTTTATATTTCTAGTTCTACATTAATAGATTAAAAAGTGGCTCATGCACAGCATTTCTAAAGTGAACTTATGACCCAAAGTAGGATTGAAATAAAACCATAAATGCTGCCGTAAGGCACAAAGTCTTTCTTCAAATCTTGACTTTTGTGGTGTGAAACTGTGAATTTATTCTGTACCAAGCTTACTTTGAATTTTATTGATGCTACAAATCTCAAAGAATTTTGTCCAAGACACAAAAAATGTGATAATAAATGTCTGATACAGGATTCTGTCTGCTCAACAGTTCTGGGTTTCCTTTGTTGTGTTTTGCATTTCATGACACGCCAAATCAGCTTTTTCAGACTTTTTCAGAAAGTTTGTTGCTTTTTGTCTTATATGTATATACTCTATCTATCTATCTATCTATCTATCTATCTATCTATCTATCTATCTATCTATCTATCTATCTATCTATCTATCTATCTATCTATCTATCTATCTATCTATCTATATATATACAATGTTGGGGAGTAACTAGTTACAGGTAACAGTGTTACATAATTTAATTACATTTAGTTACATTTACATTTATATATATATATATATATATATGCATACATTAATTGTACATGTGTATTTGTTACAATCTGTTACAAGTGTTTAATTCTCTAATTAACATGCACATCAATAAATATGGACGCTTTATGCAACTGTATGATTATTATTAATTTAACTAAACTCTTCTCAAAGCGTAAAAAACCCTGCCTATAGATAAAACATTAAAAATAAATAAATGCATTAATCAAGTGAAGCAGTGAATTTCTATTAACACGTTAGTAATGTATAATGTATTAATTTTGACACACACACACACATATATATATATATATATACATACATATGTGTGTGTGTGTGTGTGTGTGTGAAGAGAAAATGTGACCTGATATAAGAGACAGGTATGAAAAAGTTTCCTAACGAGCAGGTGGCAGCACAAGGCCACACACACAGTCACAATGAGCACCGACTTTATAAACCTTTTAAACCTCATAAAAGTTTCAGATTTGCTTCTGAAAAAAATTCCAGCACAGCACTGCGTAGGTTTCTTATAACCTGTTATAATTCTTATTTAAAGATTCTTCTCTGCAAATAAAATCACCGCTGTTTTTTAATTCATTCGTTTCGAACTGCAGACGAAATCCTCCTTAGAGCCATAAAATCGTCCTCTCCTTGTTTACACTCCTGTTATTGTTGTTTTGGGTAAACGTTTACATCGACACGCTTCTGAAGCCCCAAAAATGAGGAGCCGCGTCACAATACAGCGTTTTGTAGGCGTCGGGGAAAAAAAGTATACAATTACAGTATAGTTTGTTTTTTTTTCCCGAGCGACGAATGTGAACGCATGTGTATAAACGGTGTGTAATGCTCGGCGCTCTTTCTTCTCCCATGCTCTCGCTTCTTCTAAGCGGTTGCTAGGAGACACCGCTCGCTGACGTGGACGCCGTCCAGAGCGGAACTGTCTGGCTTTTTCTTTCTTTTTTTTTTTCGCCTGCCATTTGAAATGTAAAGCAGATGAAAAATAGTAACACCATGAGGACAACCGAGAAGCTCTCGCGCTCAGGGTTCTTTTTTTAGCCTCCACACACACACACACACACACACACACACACACACACACACATTATAATAGGTGCTGGGAATGTGATCGGTTCTTCTACGGTTCTTCGTCATATACAACATGAATCTGCATCTCCCTTTTTGTTTTTGTTTTCACTCCAATGTGAACATCACCAACACATTTGAATTTGAAAAATATAGTTTGGAGAAGAACGTCTTTGGATTGGATCATCTCAGTCATCTCAGTACTTGTGTTCGTCTCTGAACACTCCACTTCTCCACTCATCCCTCCATCCGATGTAGAATTTTCCACCCATATGTGGTTCTTCTTCAAACTCCAACCCATGAATTTGGATGCAGTTTTGTTCCTTCAGCTAAATTAGGAGACCTTGCTCCATGAAGCTCCATGAAGAACATGGGTTGGAAGATCTCCTGCTATAGATCTCCTGAACGGATGGATGTGAACGCTGAGTGCACCACCCAGTACCTGTTCACCTTCACATCACTTCCTGAATCTCCACAATATCCAGAGGAACATCATCAGAGCAGAGTGGAGATCGTTATAACAGGAAAAGTTATAACATGTGGAATGAGATGTTCATCAAGCACCTTAGGTGTCCACATACTTTTGCCCTATACACCGTACACACACACACACACACACACACACACTGGTTTTATTTCATTTCCTGGTCTGAACGCTGCTGTGATATAAATTATAGAATGAAAGTGGTTTAATAAAGTGAATGATTGTCACATGAGAACTTACACACAATTACGTCTGACATGAGATGTTTTAATTCCATACACTTACTCGGAGTTCTCCTCATTGATTTTATTAAATCAGGTTCTACAAGAAGAGCGAGATTTCATCATCATTTCCATCTCCAGGTCAAGATCTGATCTCACCTTCTCCACAAACACCAAAATTCTCCTCATAAGGGAACAAGACATGCAGAAACCTGACTGAGGAGCGAGGGCAGAAACTAGGACTAGAGATCTAGGAGATGGTGAGATGATGAGACAACAATATGGCAAGACGAGGAGACGGTGAGATGAGGAGACAGGTGAGATGGTGAGACGATGAGACGATGAGATGGTGAGACAATGAGATGGTGAGATCATGAAATGATGAGATGGTGAAATGGTGAGATGGTGAGATGGTGAGATGATGAGATGGTGAGATGATGAGATGGTGAAATGGTGAAATGGTGAGATGGTGAGATGATGAGACGATGAGACGATAAGATGGTGAGATGAGGACACAATGAGACGATAAGATGGTGAGATGAGGAGACAATGAGATGGTGAGATGGTGAGATCATGAAATGATGAGATGGTGAAATGGTGAGATGGTGAGATGGTGAAATGGTGAGATGGTGAGATGATGAGATGGTGAAATGGTAAAATGGTGAGATGATGAGATGATGAGACGATGAGATGTCACCATTTCACTATTTCATGGTGAAATGGTGAAATGGTGAGATGATGAGACGTGAGATGGTGAGACTGATGAGAATGGTGAGATGAGATGGATGAGGAGACAATGAAATGGTGAGATGGTGAGATGATGAGATGATGAGACGATAAGATGGTGAGATGGTGAGATCATGAAATGATGATGAGATGGTGAGATGGTGAGAATGGTGAGATGGTGAGATGATGAGATGATGAGTGAGGTGATGAGATGAGGTAGATGAGATGGTGAGATGATGAGACAATGATGAGATGAAGATGAGATGATGAGACAATGAGATGAGATGTGAGATGGTGAGATGGTGAGATGATTAGAGATGAGATGAGTGAATGAGATGATGAGATGAGATGATGATGATGAGACAATGATGAGACGATGATGAGATGATGAGAGATGATGAGATGAGATGAGATGATGAGATGATGAGATGATGAGATGTGATGATGAGACAATGAGATGGTGAGATGATGAGACAATGAGATGATGAGATGATGAGACAATGAGATGAGATGAGATGATGATGAACAATGAGATGAGACAATGAGATGAGATGAGATGATGAGATGAGATGAGAGACAATGAGATGAGATGAGACAATGATTGAATGATGAGATGATGAGAGACAATGAGATGAGACGTGAGATGATGAGATGAGAGACAATGATGAGACAGATGAGATGTTGAGATGATGAGACAATGAGATGATGAGATGATGAGACAATGAGATGATGAGATGATGAGATGATGAGATGATGAAATGATGAGACAATGAGATGGTGAGATGATGAGACAATGAGATGAAATGATGATGAGACAATGAGATGGTGAGAATGAGACAATGAGATGAGATGACAATGAGATGATGAGACAATGAGACAATGAGATGAGATGAGATGAGATGAGACAATGAGATGGTGAGATGATGAGACAATGAGATGAGATGATGAGATGGTGAGACAATGAGATGATGAGATGATGAGACAATGATGATACGTGTGAGACAGTGAGATGAGATGGTGAGACAGTGAGATGAGAGAGAGACAGATTGAGATGAGACATGTTTTTTTTTTTTGAGATGATGAGACATGAGATGATGAGATGATGAGATGTGAGATGATGAGATGAGAGACAATGAGATGATTAGACAATGATGAGACAATGAGATGAGATGAGACAATGAGACAATGATGAGATGAGACATGAGACAATGAGATGAGACATGATGACTGAATGAGATGAGATGAGACAATGAGATGAGATGATGAGATGAGACATGATGAGACATGAGATGATGAGACGATGAGATGTTGAGATGATGATACGATGAGACAATGAGATGATGATACAATGAGATGAGACTGAAGATGATGATGAGACAATGAGATGTTGAGATGAGATGAGATGAGATGTGAGATGTGAGCAGTGAGATGAGATGGTGAGACGGTGAGATGATGAGACGGTGAGATGATGAGACAATGAGATGATGAGAGATGAGATGAGATGATGAGATGATGAGATGAGATGAGATGATGAGATGATGAGATGATGAGACAATGAGATGATGAGGCAATGAGATGATGAGATGATGAGAGTGCTGGTATTAACAATGCTCAGGTGTGATGAATGAGTGGAGATGAGGAGCTGCATTGCTCTCAGCACTTACACAGAATGAATGAGTGACGTCTCTAAGCGTTATTACAGCAGTTGAGGGTTTGAAGGCGTTTGCTTGAGGAACCAGCATTGATTATTTGGTGTTGCAGGGATTTGAACTCCTGACCTTCTGATCTGAACTCCAACCTCTTCCTGCATGACGACTCCAATAACATTATACACCTCATTCCTTGTAACCAGACATGTAAGACAGAAGTGTAAGCACACACACACACACACACACACACACACACTATCCTGTTGCAGGACTGGGGTTGTGTGTTTTATGGGGTCAGGGTCTATGCCTCAAGGACACTTTACTTCCCGTTTTGTAAAAGAACAGAGAGGAACAGCGAGGAACGAAGCTGGTTTTAATCACTGGGGACGTCAGAGCGTCGCTTCCTCTGAAGTCCGAACATAAAGGTGATTTAGACCAAACAACTAAACAAAGGAAGTTGTACATTCCTCCGTCCATGCTGAAGATCTTCAGGGCGAGGGGCCTCCTCAGTCTCCTTCCTGTTTGGTAAAATGTGTCGTATTGCTTCGTTTCTCTCGACGCAGATGGATGTGGTGCTCAAAGTCGAAGGTCTGCTGAAGATCTTTTCACGTCACCAGACAACAAAAAAGAAGATGGAATTTCCTGCTATCAGTTTGATATCCAAACTCACTGAGATAATCCGGGAAAGAAAGCAGACTCTAAAGGGAACGTCATCAACACTGAATACATGTACGTGTACGGGGGATGTGTAATGGGGATGTGTATGGGTACATGTACGGGGGACGTGTACGGGTATGTGTACAGGTACATGTACGGGGGATGTGTATGGGGGATGTGTACAGGGGACATGTACAGGTGGGGGACGTGTACGGGACGTGTATGGGGACGTGTACGGGGGACGTGTACGGGGGACGCGTAGGACGTGTGTACAGGGGGTGTACGGGGGATGTGTACGGGGGACGTGTACGGGGGATGGGGGACGTGTACGGGGGACGTGTACGGGGGACGTGTACGGGGGATGTGTACGGGGACGTGGGGGATGTGTACAGGGGACGTGTACGGGGGACGTGTACGGGGGACGTGTACGGGGGACGTGTACGGGGGACGTGTACGGGGGACGTGTACGGGGGATGTGTATGGGGGATGTGTACGAGGACGTGTACGGGGGACGTGTACGGGGGACGGGGACGTGTACGGGGGACGTGTATGGGGGACGGGGGACGTGTACGGGGGACGTGTACGGGGGATGTGTATGGGGGATGTGTACAGGGGACGTGTACGGGGGACGTGTACGGGGGACGTGTACGGGGGACGTGTATGGGGGACGGGGGACGTGTACGTACGGGGGATGTGTACGGGGGACGTGTACGGGGGACGTGTACAGGGGACGTGTATGGGGGACGTGTACAGGGGACGTGTACGGTAGGGACGTGTATGGGGGATGTGTACAGGGGGACGTGTACAGGGACGTGTACATGGGGGGACGTGTACGGGAGACGTGTACGGGGATGTGTACGGGGGACGTGTACGGGGAGGGGGACGTGTATGGGGGACGTGTACGGGGGACGTGTACGGGGGACGTGTACAGGGGACGTGTACAGGGGACGTGTACAGGGGACGTGTACAGGGGACGTGTACAGGGGACGTGTACAGGGGACGTGTACGGGGGAGGGGACGTGTACGTGTAGGGGGACGTGTACGGGGGACGTGTACGGGGGACGTGGGGGGGATGTGTACGGGGGATGTGTACGGGGGACGTGTATGGGGGACGTGTACGGGGGACGGTGTGGGGTACGGGGGACGTGTACGGGGGATGTGTACGTTACGGGGGACGGTATGGGGACGGGACGTGTATGGGGGGACGGTACGGGGGATGTGTATGGGGGATGTGACGGGACGGGGGACGTGTATGGGGGACGTGTAAAACGGGGGGACGTGTACGGGGACGTGTACGGGGAAGTGGGGAAGCAATTCAAAATGAAAAGTTGGATGCAGACGTTGGAAATTGATCTGCATTAGTTAGGTGTGATTAAATGTGATTAGGCATGATTGGTCCCTGGTGTGTGTGTGTGTGTGTGTGTGTGTGTGTGTGTGTGTGTGTGTGTGTGTGTGTGTGTGTGTGTGTGTGTGTGTGTGTGTGCGTGTGATTAGTAATCTGGTGAACGTTACAGAGTCTGCGGTTGGGAGGTGTGGTCTTTGTCGGTCATATTTATAAGCAGAGGTGGACAAAGTACAAAAACAATGTATTTGAGTTAAAGTAAAGATAGACTTACACAAAATATGAAAAATAAAAGTGTCCCTTTAAAACCTTTCACCAAAGTAAAAATAGGAAAGGGAAAGAAAAAGTTTATTCAAACCGCTTTCAGATTGTGTGCAATAACTTCAGCTTTATAAAGAAGGAAAAGAAATAAAAGAAAAGCCATTTTAGATTAGAAACAGAGAAAAACACAGGATCCGCACACATTATTATTATTATTATTATTATTAGTAGTAGTAGTATCATTATTATTACTAGTATTTTTGCTGTTATTTTTATTATTATTATTATTGCTATTATTACTGTAGTAGTAGTAGTATTATTATACTTTTATATTTTTATACTTTTATGCTTTTTTAAAGCATATTTTAGGAAATCACATTCTATTTTAAAGTTACACATATATTTTTATATTTTATAGAATAACCTTTATAAACTTAAGATACAAAGAACCTTAAACTCTGTTGATAGAAATTTTTAAAAAGAAGCCAATACAGTGCAAAGTGCTGGTTTAAGGAAGAGACAGCTCTTCACTCACCACTTGAAGATAGCCAGTGAAAGTAACCAGTGAAGATAACCAGTGAAGATAACCAGTGAAGATAGCCAGTGAAGATAACCAGTAACCAGTGAAGATAACCAGTGAAGATAACCAGTGAAGATAGCCAGTGAAGATAGCCAGTGAAGATAACCAGTGAAGATAGCCAGTGAAGATAACCAGTGAAGATAACCAGTGAAGATAACCAGTGAAGATAACCAGTGAAGATAACCAGCTGTTTGGACTAATTGTGTGGTCGACATGCCAGCCTTCATGTGTCACATATACAGTTTGTTTTGGAAATTGGGGGTCAGAGTGCAGGTCCGCCATGATAACAACGCCCCTGGAGGGTTAAGGGCCTTGCTCAAGGGCCCAGACATTGTATATAGGTGATAAAGTTGCCTCGAACCCCCGACTTTATGAACCACTGAGCTCCCACTCCCTGTTGCATGAAATCATTCATTCATCTTCTAGCACTTTATCCGATCTTCCCTCGGGTCACGGGGAGTCTGTGTCTATCTCAGGTGCGTCTATGGGCATTAAGATGCAGGATACACCCTGGATGGAATGCCAACCCATCACACACACACACACACACACACACACATTTACACACTAGGGACAATTTTCCAAGGTGCCAATAAACATACCGTGCATGTTTGTGGACCGGGGGAGGAAACCGGAGAACCCGGAGAGAAACCCCCTGAGACACGGGGAGAACATGCACAAACTCCACACACACATGGCCGAGACGGGAATCGAACCCGGACCCTGGTGGTGTGAGGCGAACGTGATAAACACTAAACCATCGTGCCCCCCTGCATGAAATCA
This sequence comes from Kryptopterus vitreolus, assembly GCA_030449085.1. Lineage (NCBI taxonomy): Eukaryota > Metazoa > Chordata > Actinopteri > Siluriformes > Siluridae > Kryptopterus > Kryptopterus vitreolus. Next base: position 344,831 of record JACRUU010000023.1, read on the forward strand.
TACTGAGTGTAATTATTTACTGCAGATGATTTGATTTGATCTTATTAAGTAATGTATTTATTTCACATTGCATAGTGCATAGAGCACGGCCGAGCAGGCTGTGTGCGGAGTTATAAAAAATGAACCATAATAGTGATTAATACTTGGAGGTTTAAAATACTTTAGAAGCAGATTCATTAATTTAACAAATCTATAACAATTGAAGCGGAGATTCGTAAAATACAGCATGAAGTTTCGGTCCCACCAGAGTCCACTCAGATTCCCTTTAACAAGGTAAAAATCCGAGGGTAAAGTCGTTCCTGTGCTGTGTGGCGATATTAAATGTCCTCCAGTCCGTTTGTAAAATCATCTCGGATCGGGTTCTGCTTCATGCACTTTTTCCGTAACCAGAATAATCTTCCATTCAAATTCATTATTCATATCTTATTGGCTTCAGAGAACAAGTTGCTGTTTATCTACTGCTGCAAATTTATGGATATTTCCAAAGTTTGTAAGAAGTTTGAAGACCTCGAGGTTGGGATTTTAACATTCATGAAATGAACATGAACTCATGACCTCATACAGAAGACATCCAAACTGAAAGTTCTGCAGACGGAGCTGCTTCCAGGAAATGGACGAAAGGACGGAGGAACCGACAGGATATATAATATCTGTTCGGAATTGAAGACAGGCCTGCTGGAGTTGGTGGAAAGTTAAAACCATGACTCATAAACACGGAGCGAGCCTGGAGGCTGGAAGACCAGGGGCCTGCAGCAGGGGCAGGGATTATATACACCACTCTGTAGGAGCTCAGACACATCCTTATTCTGTAGGCAAAACAGCGTTACAGAAATACATAGATTCCACAATTTTTATTCAGAAACTTAATGAGCAAGTCAGAGATGAGAGAAGGAACCGTGAGGAACCAGAGCTTGTATACACGTCTCTGATGGTCATTTACAACACGTAGTACCTGCACCAAACATGTATTTGTATTTTTACATCTCCAGATCAAAAAACAACTACTGTGACCTCTATATGCTGTAGGAGAAACATTAAGAGGAACCTCATCACCCAATACGCATTCATTATCCTATAGCTTCATCATTGTTGAGTTTATCACTGATCGAGTCCAAAGTGTTCACATCACTTACAGTCCAAATCTATCTTCATCGTTCCTCAGCGATCAAGAGCCACAGTAATTTCATGGACCTTCTGGCTGGTCATGTGGTACCTCCTCCGGATCACAGCCGGATCTCTGATTGAAGAAAACTCCATCCAGGAAATAAGAAACCTCAGGAAATACTACAAATATCATGGTTTACAAGTGCTTACTGGTTTATTCTGTCAATGCAAAGCCATCCTCAGCAGCAGTGAGTGGGTTCCCATTGTTGAGAACTCCACGAGGATGGATCAGGATGGTCCACAGAGCAGAAGTGGATAGGATCAGTGGTATCTCAGGAGCATTTCAAGCTTGTCAGAGATACATTTTGGGTTCATCTGATCATCTGGTTATCATAGAGATCTCATTTAAGGCTCTTGAGATCTTGGAGCCGAATTGAGAGACAGTAGATGTTTGCAGAATATTTGGGACAGAACAATTGAATTCATTTGCATTTAATGTTTCTGCGATCAGGATCAGCCATTGGTGATGTGTTCTCATGCTTCATCAGACACTTCACCTTATCCTTAACTCTGCCCAGTTTGTCCTGACGTCCTGCTTCTGGAGGAAGTGTTCTGTTGGATCGGTGGCCAAACCCCCTCCCCAAAGAGATACACCCTCCCCCAATGATTCCCCCTCCCCACTACCCTCTCTCACTGATACACCCTCCCCCACTGAGATACTCTATCCCCAGTGAGATTCCTCCTTCCCCACTGAGATACCCCCCTCCCCCACTGAGATACTCCATCCCCCACTGAGATACTCCATCCCCAGTGAGATTCCTCCTTCCCCACTGAGATACCCCCCTCCCCCACTGAGATACCCCCACTGAGATACACCCCTCCTGAGATACCCCTCCCCCACTGAGATACCCCCACTGAGATACTCCATCCCCAGTGAGATTCCCCCTCTCCACTGAGATACATCCCCAGTGAGATTCCCCCACTGAGGTATACCCCCCCCACTGAGATACCCATCCCCAGTGAGATCCCCCCTCTCCACTGAGATACATCCCTCCCCCACTGAGGTATACCCCTCCCCACTGAGATATACCCTCCCCCACTGAGATACCCCCCCTCCCCAGCTAAGATACATCCCTCCCCCACTGAAATACACAGCTCCTCCATTAAGATACCCCCCTCCCCAGTGAGATACATTGGTCCCCCCACTGAGATACTCCCTCCCCCACTGAGATACACCCCTCCCCCACTGAGATACACCCTTCCCCCACTGAGATACACCCCACTCCCCACTGAGATACTCCCTCCCCCAATGAGATATACCCCTCCCCACTGAGATACCCCCTATCCCCACTGAGATACACCCTTCCCCACGAGATACAAACCCCTCCCCATGAGATACACCCCTCCCCCACTGAGATACACCCCCCACTCCCCCAGTAAATAGCCCCTCCCCAGTACTGAGATACCCCCTCCCCCACTGAGATACACCCTCCCACTCCCCCACTGAGATACACCCCTCCCCTACTGAGCTACCCCCTCCCCCACTGAGATACACCCCTCCCCAGTGAGATAGCCCCTCCCCCACTGAGATACATCCCTCCCCCACTGAGATACCCCCCTTTCCCCACTGAGATATAATCCCCTCCCCCACTGAGATACACCCCTCCCCCACTCCCCCACTGAGATACACCCCTCCCCCACTGAGATACACCCCTCCCCTGAGATACCCCCTGAGATACCCCCACTGAGATACCTCTCACCCTCCCCCCCACCCCCTTCCCCACTGAGATACACCCTTCCCCACTGAGATACACCCTCCCCCACTGAGATACCCCACTGAGATACATACCCCTCCCCCTCCCCCACTGAGATACCCCTCCACTGAGATACACCCACTCCCCCACTGATAGCCCCTCTCCCACTGAGATAAACCCCTCCCCCACTGATATACACCCCCCTACTGAGATACACCCCTCCCCAGTGAGATACACCCTTCCCGAGATACACTCCTCCCACACTGAGATACCCCACCCCCACTGAGATACACCCCTCCCCTATTTAGACTGTAATTAATGTCAAAAGTCTGCTACATTGTGTTCCGTTTGTAATTATCCATCACTGAAGAGCTTAACGATGATGGATCTGTAATAAATGGACATTCGTTGACGAGGATGAAGTTCCCGTTCCAGTCTGGTTCCTCTCCAGGTTTCTACACAAAGCTGCTTTGAGATAATTAATTAATTATACACAGAATTGTATTTAGAAACTGAATCTCTGCAGTGTTCATCACTATTGTTTTTTTTACTACACTAAGTTCTCTTGGTGTTCATACTCCTTCCTTTGAAGTTGGGTTTGGACTCTTTGTGAGTTCAGTGCAGCGTCTGGAGAGGAAAGTCTTTTCTCAGCTGTCAGCAAGATCTCCAAACAGCAGGGCAGCAGATGCCATCCATCTCCCCATAATTCGCCCCCTCAGTCTTCTCTGATGCACTCCTCCTCCTCCTCCTCTACACATTCTTCTATCTTTTGCATATCTTAGGTCACAACTGAACGCTTGGAAACGTTCCTTCAAAACACCGGCGTGAGGTTGTGGCGAGGTTAAATCAGCCAAGGAAACGAATATAAGGCAGAGGTGAAGCCGTTTTATTTTGCCTGGATGGCCTTGTGATTTAATGAGCACATTTCTGGTATTAGCCTTCGCCGTGGGTTTTTGTTCCCTCCTTTCGTGTGAGATTACCCAGAGGCAAGTTCCTCCGAGTTCCTCTCCTACTCGACTCGAGCCAAACCACATCCCACGGAGTCACGAATGGCCTCAGGACATAACGACAGGATACGCTCCTTCCCCTAGAGGCCTGAGAAGTGGGCAGCTCTTGCAGTAAATAAACAACCCACACTGACTTCACACACACACACACACACACACACACACACTCGTCTGCGAGCCCCTGAAGGACACTGGAGCATCTTTCGTTCCCAACATGGCCTGACACAACACGTCAGCGCCACCCCCCTGAAAAAGCAGCACATTAAAGCCCTCGGGGGCATGCGGGCATTGTCATCTTTTTTTTTTTTTATTCCCTCCTCACCACCCACACTGTGGCAAAGTTTGGTGCTTTTTTCGGAGCCGGTTTCGCGGTAAAAGGAGCAGAAGAACAATGAGCAGTGGGTGATGATGTGTTGCTGGAGGAGCTGGAGTTTGTCCTGAGGGGGCTGCATGCCGGGATGAGAAACTTCATTAGCAATCCGAGTAGAACAACACAAACACTGTTGTAGGATTTTTGCACCATCTCTCCAATTTTAGATTCGCGTCACACTTCAGGTAGAACATCCAGCTCTTCTCTCTCTGTCCTACAGGTAACATCAACCCAGCTTTATTACATCAGGTCTAATTTCGATAAGTATTTCTCCTCTGCAGAGTCCATCAGTTTAGTTCTGACATCATAAATATATACCAGCCAATCAGGTTGCAATATGCAAATGCAAGCCATGAATGAGTGAAGCAAAGTAAAAGTACTCGCATAGTGATATCGTCTGTCCTGGAAAGGTCATGGAAAGGTTTCAGCGTAGGAAGGTGTCCAGCAGGTCAGGTGATAATCACACCACCCTCATGTCTCTGGTTAGTTGACCCTTAGAATAACGTCCAAATAAACAATAGAAGATACAAATACTCTTCATCTGCCTGTAAAATCCCCCTGAATCCTGAATTAATCATGATGTTGGACTCCTGATCCTGAAGGTTGTGAGGTCTAATGTAAGTCGCTCTGTGTCAAAGATTAAAAATGTCTGGAGATCCGATTTCTCCAAATCCTTTTCCAGGATCTCGGAACTCGGATCTCCGGACTGAATCCACGAAGTCAAACCTCCTGGTGTGTTTTTTTTTTCTGAAATAGACGGGAACAAGAAGAAGTCAGATCGCTCTACAAACCTCATGGAGGTGGTATGTAAGGGATTGCTCTCTGGATCAGAAAGTTATGAGTTCAAATCCCTGCACCACTAAGCTATCCATGAGCCAGGCCTTTAAAACCCTCAACTGCTCCGGATCGAGCCACGATAACAAGCGCCCGGGAGG
>JACRUU010000023.1:370000-372500 GCA_030449085.1 Kryptopterus vitreolus
ACAAGAGTCTCCTCTTAAAATCCTCCTTCCAGATTAAGGACCCTGAACAGGGGGATCTAATTCCGACCCCAGCAAACAGATCACCACCACCCCCCATCATCCCCTCCACCCCCCACCACCACCACCTCATCACCCCATCACCCCCACCCGCACAACCCCACCACCCCATCACCCCCTCACACCTCACCACCCACCATCACCCCCACCCCAAAACCCCCATAAACCCCCCCAAAAAAACCACCCCGCACCACCCCCATCACCCACCCATACCCCCACCACCCACCCCCAAACTATCACCCTGACCACCCGCACACCCCATCACCCCATCACCCCTCCACCCCACTCCCCCGAACCCACCCCCACCACCCACAAAAGCACCTCCCCCTTAGACCGCACACCCCTATACCCCATCCACCCGCACCACCCCACCACCCCATCACCCCCTACCACCCGCACCACCCCATCACCCCATCCCCCCTCACACCCGCCACCCCCATCACCCCTCAACCCCACCACCCCAGCACCCATCACCGCCCAACCCCATCACCCTCACCCGCCACCACCCTCCACACCCACCTCCACCCCACCAACCCCACCCACCCACCACCCCACCCACCCCACCCCAGCACCCCCTCCACCCGCACACCCCAATCACCCGCCACCCCCCATCACCCCCTAACCCCCATCACCCCCCCCCCCCACCCGCACCCCCCCATCACCCAACCATCACCCCTCCACCCCCACACCCCATCCACCCCCCTCCCCCACACCCCCCTCACCCCCCCCCCATCACCCTCCCATCCCACCCGCACCCACCCCACCCATCCCCCCGCACCCCCCACCTCACCCTCCACCCACACCCCCCCGCCATCACCCCAATCACCCCCTCCACCCGCACCACCCGCCACCACCACCCCCACCACCCCACCCTCCCCATCACCCCCTCCACCCGCACCCACCTCCCCCCCTCCCTCCCCACCCACCCCCCACCCCCCACCACCCCACCCCCCACCCCCCATCACCCCCTCCACCCCACCCCCTCCACCCCACCACCCCATCATCCCCCCTCCACCCCCATCACCACCCATCACCCCCCACCCCCCACCTCACCCCCTCCCCCCCTCCACCCCCCCCCCATCACCCCCCAAACGCCACCCTCCCCATCACACCCATCACCCCCCCCACCCGCAAACCACCCCACCCCCTCCCCCCACAACCGCACCCCCCCCACCCTCCCCCCCCCGCACCCGCACCCCCATCACCCCCCTCACAACCACCGCACACCCTCACCCCATCACCCCTCCACCCGCACCAACCCATCATCTCACCCCCTCCACCGCAGCCACCCACAATTCACCCCTCCACCCCCATCACGCTCAAATAAAGCTGCAGGGCTAATGAGCTTAAAAGCCCATCCATCTTGCCCTGGCAGAGGTGAGGCTACTTTAAAACAAAAAGCTCTGAGGGTCAGATCTGGAGCTTCTGACACCCGACCCGAGTACTCCATCATGAGCGCTCGTTCCTCTCCGTCCACCTGCCAGACGTCGCATCTGCTTTCTGTTAACTACGTTCAACCCAAACAGTCCAGACTCTATTGTTTGATGTCTAATCTTCGGCTCCGTCAATGATTTACTTCCTGCTGTAGAAACAAAGAAACTCGTGGTATCATGAATACGATGGACGTGTTTATATATCGACGTGAACGGCATCGTTAAATAATACGGCTATTAATCTGCTGCCAGATTATAATTATATAACATTTAAACAATGTACATAAAGGTGAAATCTGTAACATTTGGTTTATTTCGTTTACTTTGTCAAAGATGACTTGAGTTTTTCCCTCCAGTTCCTCACATTCACCTTCATCCCAGTGTTGCTCATGAAAATCCCAGTATTCACCACAGAAGATCCACCACAGTGTGAAACTCCTCCATGGGAGATCAGTACGGTCATTAGGAAACATCACTCTGTAACTGTAATAACTGGATGTTATTACAGTTACATGTGTTTATAAGCATTCATTTAGATTCTACTGACAAACACAAATTACTATTTACACCTGAACTTCCTTCCAACCAATCACAATCCACTATTCACAAATCCAGCCAATCACAATCCACTATTCACACCTGAACTCTAGCCAATCACAATCCACTATTCACACAAAATTCCAGCCAATCACAATCCACTATTCACAAATCCAGCCAATCACAATCCACTATTCACACCTGAACCCCTTCTAGCCAATCACAATCCACTATTCACAAATCCAGCCAATCACAATCCACTATTCACAAATCCAGCCAACCACAATCCACTATTCACAAATCCAGCCAATCACAATCCACTATTCACAAATACACAATCCACTATTCGCACAATCACAACAAATCCACCAATATCCACTATTCACACCTGAACTCCTTCTAGCCAATCACAATCCACTATTCATACCTATTCAGACTGATTATAAAAGAATAGAATTATATTTAAGGTTTGT
>JACRUU010000023.1:377500-432500 GCA_030449085.1 Kryptopterus vitreolus
GGTGATACTCGTGCACTGGACAGGTGATACAGGTGATACTCGTTCACTGGACCAGGCGATACTCGTGCACTGGACCTCGTGCAGGAGATACTCGTGCACTGGATCAGGCGATACTCGCGCACTGGATGGCGATCAGGCGATACTCGTGCACTGGACCAGGCGATACTCGTGCACTGGACCAGGCGATACTCGTGCACTGGACTGGACAGGTGATACTCGTGCACTGGACCAGGATACTAGATACCAGGCGATCGTGCACTGGACCAGGTGATACTCGTTCACTGGACCAGGCGATACTCGTGCACTGGACTAGGTGATACTCGTGCACTGGACCAGTGATACTCGTTCACTGGACCAGGCGATACTCGTGCACTGGACCAGGTGATACTCGTGATACTCGACTTCACTCGGCGATACTCAGCACTGCGACCAGGTACTCGATACTCACTGGATGCACACTGGACTGACTCGAGGCGATACTGGACGTGGACACTGGATACTGAGGTGATACTCGTGCACTGGACCAGGCACTGGACTAGATACTCGTGCACTGGACCAGGTGATACTCGTTCACTGGACAGGCATACTCGGCACTGACTAGGTGATACTCGTGCACTGGACCAGGTGATACTCGTGCACTGGACCAGGTGATACTCGTGCACTGGATCAGGTGATACTCGTGCACTGGATCCAGGTGATACTCGTGCACTGGATCAGGTGATACTCGTTCACTGCACTGGATGATACAGGTGATACTCGTGCACTGGATCAGGTGATACTCGTGCACTGGATCAGGTGATACTCGTGCACTGGATCCAGGCGATACTCGATACCAGCATCGTGCACTGGACCAGGTGATACTCGTGCACTGGACCAGGTGATACTCGTGCACTGGACCAGGCGATACTCGTGCACTGGACCTGGTGATACTCGTGCACTGGACCAGGTGATACTCGTTCACTGGACACGATACTCGTGCACTGGACAGGTGATACTCGTGCACTGGACCAGGTGATACTCGTTCACTGCACTGGACCAGGCGATACTCGTGCACTGATACGACTCGTGCACTGGACCAGGTGATACTCGTTCACTGCACTGGACCAGGCGATACTCGTGCACTGGACCAAGTGATACTCGTGCACTGGACCAGGCGATACTCGTGCACTGGACCAGGTGATACTCGTGCACTGGACCAGGCGATACTCGTGCACTGGACCAAGTGATACTCGTTCACTGCACTGACCAGGCGATACTCGTGCACTGGACCAAGTGATACTCGTTCACTGCACTGGACTGGACCAGGTGATACTCGTGCACTGGACCAGGCGATACTCGTGCACTGGACCAGGTGATACTCGTGCACTGGACCAGGTGATACTCGTGCACTGGATCAGGTGATACTCGTGCACTGGTCGTGGAGGACACACACTGTTGGGAAAACTCTGGTTGATTCACACCTTGACTCATGCGTGCGAAACCTCAAAAAGTCTGACGTAGTACAACATCTACTGCGAGCTTTTTGAGTCAGAACGTTCCCACTCCCCTGACCAGCACCAGGGTTCTGACCGCTGTGTGTGTGTGTGTGTGTTTTATCTCTCGTGCAGCTCAACACAATTAGTCAGAAAACACTGTAAGGTGCGAGACTAAACACTACTTCTGAGAGCCATAAATGGAAACTTGCCGCGTCTCTCTGAAGCGCGTCGGCCGCAGCTTTCGTCCTTATTACAAATAAAAAAAACAACCCGACCTTCTAAATGTCATTGCGTATTGTCGTGAGCCGTCGGTTTTCACCCCGATCAGCGTTACACGTGAAGCGCTACCTTTTGTCTGGCTGGAATCGTTCACAAATATTATTCTTCATCGCGGTTCCATTTATGCCAGAAAGGAAATGAAATAAAAGTGTTGTTTTTCTGAGAATCCTGCGTGACGTTTCTGTGCGAGCGCTTTGTAAAGTTCATGCCTCTCTGTGTGTTTATTTTACGTCCTCAGCAGCTGCTCGCTCTCGTTCACCCCGAGCGCGAAATGACGTCAAAAGAAGACGATTCGCAGCGACTCCGCCAGGGCTCCTGCTTTCGGTGGGTTACCATAGCAGCAGCGGCCACTTCCTGCCCGTGTGAGGTTTCCTGTGTTCATTCAGTTTTCTCGACGTGTGTTCTCCTCGGGCTCGGCTCGACGCTGCTCTTTACACACTGCCATAAAAGGGGTGGATTCACAGATCCTACATGGGTTTATACACACACACACACACATATATAAAAAAATATATATATACATATATATATATATATATATATATATATATATATATATATATATATATATATATATACACACACACACATATATATATATAATATATATATATATATATATATTCATTCATTCATTCATCTTCTACCGCTATATCCGATCTTTCATCGGGTCACGGGGAGCCTGTGCCTATCTCAGGCGTCTATGGGCATTAAGGCAGGATACAACCTGGATGGAATGCCAACCCATCGCAGGGCACACACACACACATTCACAACACACATTCACACACTAGGGACAATTTTCCAAGGTGCCAATCAACCTACCGTGCATGTTTTTGGACCGGGGGAGGAAACCGGAGAACCCGGAGAAAAACCCCCTGAGGCACTGGGAGAACATGCACAAACTCCACACACACACATGACCGAGACGGGAATCGAATCGAACCCGGACCCTGGCGGTGTGAGGCGAACGTGTTAACCACTACGCCACTGTGCGTATATATATACACACACACACAAGCTATATTGCATCCACATTTCGTCAACATTTACTGTTAGAAAGAGCTCCACTCTGCAGGGAAGATGTTTCACTGTGCAAATTCTTCTACAAGGCAGTTAGTAAAGTCCCGTAGTGATACACGGTGCTGTGCAAAAGTTTCATACAGGTGTGAAAAAATGCTGTAAACAAACAATGCTTTCAAAAATGGAAGTGATAATTATTTACACATTGGAAATCACATCAATCACATCAATATTTGTTGTGAACACATTTTACCTTCAGTAACACTTCTATTTACACGTACACACAGTGTTTATGAAGGAACTCGGCTGGTTGTTTGTTCCATGTTGGAGAAGTAAACACAGTCTTCTGTGTACGTCGACGTTCTCACATCCTTCTATCTCTTCATGGAAATCCACCTAGGGAGGTTTTGGCTTAGTGGTAAGGTGTTGGCCTACGGACCGGAAGATCGCAGGTTCAAATCCCAGCACCACCAAGCTGCCACTAGTGGGCCCTTGAGCAAGGCCCTTAACCCTCAATTGCTCAGTTGTAAGTCGCTCTGGATAAGGGCGTCTGCTAAATGCTGTAAATGTAAATGTAAATCCCACACACACTCCATCATGTAGAGATCAGGACTCTGTAGGGGTGGGGGGGGCAACACTTCTACTACTTCTACTTCTTCTAAACAACTAATATTCATCTGATTTACATTTTTATTTTTTTCTCTCACTTTGTAAATTGACAAAAATAAATAATCATTATTTATATTTCTGAAAGCACACACACTTTGTTTACAGCATTTTTTCACACCTAAAACGTCCGCACAGGGATTCCGGCTTCAAGAATTTGTCAATGAATGAATGAATGAATGAATGAATGAAGGAGTGCAGAAGTAATTAAAACAGTTCATATTTTTTTAGAAATATATTAAATATTAAAACACATATATATTATATGGATTACATTCATTCATTCTTTCATCTTCTAGCGCTTTATCCGGTCACGGGGAGTCTGTGTCTATCTCAGGCGTCTATGGGCATTAAGGCAGGATACACCCTGGATGGAATGCCAACCCATCACACACACACACACACACACACACACACAAACACACACACACACACACATTCACACACACATTCATATACTAGGGACAATTTTTCCAAGGTGCCAATCAAAAAGCCTACCGTGCATGTTTTTGGACCGGGGGAGGAAACCGGAGAACCCGGAGAAAAACCCCCTGAGACACGGGGAGAACATGCACAAACTCCACACACACACATGGCCGAGACGGGAATCGAACCCCGACCCTGGCGGTTATATGGATTACACAATTAATTTAATTTAATAATTTATTATTTGGCAATTGAATCGATGTATTAAAAAAGTAAACTACATAATTATTCTTTTTAATCTTTTAAATTCAGTTTAATTCCATTACATTTTATTTGTAGAGCGTTTTTTATCATTTGTCATTGTCTCAAAGCAGCTTTACACAACACTTAATTATAAACAAAAATTAATCAGTTTGTTCCTAATTGTTTCTTTTGTCAAATATTGTAAAATTATATTTTATATGTTATTTAAACAAACAGGAATGTTATTTTCAATTGTTCTAAAAAATGTCAATTTTAAATGTTTAAATGTTTAAATGTAAAAACGAAACACCTGCATTGGGGTTAAAGATTAAACCGATTATATGGTTGATGGCCAAATATGGAAGTTGATTGCGTATTTGTAAGGAGTCTCCAATGTCAGCACCATGTTATGTTCAGATGTAAAGCTGTAATTGTATGATTTGTTTGTTTGTTTGTTTGTTTGTTTGTTTGTTTGTTTAAACAGATATATTTGCAAAAATCTTTTTAGAGACTTTTGCATTTTCTCTAGGAAATGACGACGTCATCAAAAGAAAGAAAATAAGACGGGATCTGATGCTATGCAAACTAATATAATATCATTTCTTTATATTAAGTAAAGAACAAAACATGTTATAGGGCAAATGATAACTCTGTTCCAACACACCACTCTCGGAATTATGATTTATTTATTTATTTATTATATCTTTTTTTTATTGTATAGGTAGATGTGTAGCCCAGTGGTTAAGGTGTTGGGCTCTGAACCAGAAGATCATGGGTTCAAACCCCACCACCACTACCAAGCTGCCACTAGTGGGCCCTTGAGCAAGGCTCTTAACCCTCAATTGCTCAGTTGTAAGTTGCTCTGGTCATTATTATTATTATACCGATCATTATTATTATTGTTGTTGTTGTTGTTGTTATCATTATTACTATTATTAGTCTAAAAGAAGGTATAATTTGGGGCACGGTGGTTTAGTGGTTAGCACATTTGCCTCGCACCACCAGGGTCCAGGTTCTATTCCGGTCTCGCCCATGTCTGTGTGGAGTTTGTGCATGTTCTCCCCGTGCCACCAACACACCAACACAACAACACACCAACACAACACACCAATACACCAACACACAACACACACAAACACACACAACCCAAACACACACACACACCCAATACACCAACACACACAACACCAACACAAACAACACCAACACACAACACAACAAACACACAAACACAACCACACAACACACCAACACACCAACACAACCACAACCACACCAACACAACACACACAACACAACACAAGACATACACACAACACAACACACACACCAAACACAAGCAAAACACACACACAAGAACACAAACCAACACACCAACACCACCACACACCAACACACCAACACAACAACACACCAACACACCAACACACCAACACAACACACCAACACAACACACCAAAACAACACACCAATACACCAATACACCAATACACCAACACACCAACACCAACACACCAACACACCAACACACCAACACACCAACACACCAACACACCAACACAACACACCAACACACCAACACACAAACACACACACAACCACACACCAACAAACACACCAACACAAACAAACATGCACACACACACACAACACAACACACCAACACAAACACACACACATACACCAATACACCAATACACCAATACACCATACACCAACACACACACCAACACCAACACACCAACACAACAACACACCAACACAACAACACACCAACACAACAACACACCAACACAACAACACACCAACACAACACACCAATACACCAACACACCAACACACACAACACACACAACACAACACAACAACACAACAACACACCAACACAACAACACACACCAACACAACACACACACAACACACACACCAACACAACACACAACAACACCATACACCAACACAACAACACACCAACACAACAACACACCAACACAACACACCACACCAACACAACAACACACCAACACAACACACCACACCACACAACAACACACACACAACAACACACCAACACAACACACCACACAACAACACACCAACACACACACACAACACAACAACACACCAACACCAACAACACACCAACACAACAACACACACAACACAACACACCACCAACACAACACACAACACACAACACACAACACCAACACACAACACACACACACACAACACACACACACACACACAACACACCACACACACACAACAACACACACAACACACACACAACACACCAACACCAACCACCAACACACCACACACACACACAACACACCACACACACACCAACACACCAACACAACACACACACACAACACAACACACCAATACACCAACACAACACACACAACACAACAACACACCAACACACCAACACACCAACACACCAACACAACAACACACCAACACAACAACACACCAACACAACAACACACCAACACAACAACACACCAACACAACAACACACCAACACAACAACACACCAACACACCAACACAACAACACACCAACACAACACACCAATACACCAACACAACAACACACCAACACACAAACACAACACACAACCACACCAAACACAACCCACCACACACAACACAACACACCAACACACCCACCAAACACCAACACAACCAACACACCAACACACCACCACCACACACACACCAACACACCCCCATACCAACACACCACACACCCCATACCCAACACACCAACACACCCCCACCACACCCCCAACACACCACACCCACACACACACAACACACCAACCCCACACACAACCCCCTCACCACACCCCCAAACACACCCCACCACACCAACACAACAACCCCACCACCAACAACACACCAACACAACAACACACCAACACAACACACCAACACACCAACACACCAACACAACAACACCAACACACCAACACACCAACACAACAATACACCACACCCCCACACCACCACCAACACCCCAACCAACCACACCAACCCAACACACACCAACACACACCAACCCCCACCCCAACCCACACACACCACCCACCAACACACCCCCCACCCAACCCCACCAACACAACCCCCCCCCACCCCCAACACACACACACCACACACACACACACACAACACAACACATACACCAACACACCAAACACACCAACACAACAACACCAACACACCAACACACCAACACAAACACACACACACAAACACACAACACACCAGTTCAAACCAGTTCAAAAAGGTTTAAATATTCATGCTTATGTACAGTGTGATCTGCTCAGGGGACGTCCCCATTACACCCATCCTGTGTTAAACAACACAGACAAGTGTTCATAACATACACTCGAATGTGTGTGTGTGTGTGTGTGTGTGTGTTGGGGTGGGGGGGGATGTGGGTGTGTTGTGTGTGTGTGTGTGTGTGTGTGGGGGTGTGTGGGTGTGTGTGTATTTGTGTTGCATCTGTGTGTGTCTGTGTGTGTGTGTGTCTGTGTGTGTGTGTGTGTTTGTGTGTGTGTGTGTGTTGTTTGTGTGTGTGTAGTGTATATGTGTATGTATCTGTGTGTGTGTGTGTGTGTGTGTCTGTGTGTATGTGTGTGTGTGTGTTGTGTGTGTGTTTGTTGTGTGTGTGTATGTGTGTGTGTCTGTGTGTGTGTATGTCTATATGTGTGTGTGTGTGTGTCTGTGTGTGTTTGTGTGTGTGTGTCTGTGTGTGTGTGTGTGTGTGTGTGTGTGTGTGTGTGTGTGTGTGTGTGTGTGTGTGTGTGGTGTGTGTTGTATGTGTGTGTGTGTGTTGTGTGTGTGTTTGTGTATGTGTGTGTTTTGTGTGTCTGTTTGTGTATGTCTGTGTGTGTTGTGTGTGTTTGTGTGTGTGTGTGTGTTTGTGTGTGGGTGTGTGTGTGGATGTGGGGGGGTAGTGTGTATGTTTGTGGGGGGATGTTTTGGGTGTGTGTTGTGTGGGTGTGTGTGTTGTGTGTGTGTGTGTGTGTGTGTGTGTGTGTGTGATGTGTGTGTTGTGTGTGTGTGTGTGTGTGTGTGTGTGTGTATGTGTGTGTGTATGTGTGTGTGTGTGTGTATGTCTTATGTGTGTGTGTGTGTGTGTTGTGTGTGTGTGTTTGTGTGTCTGTGTGTGTTGTGTTGTGTGTGTGTGTGTGTGTGTGTGTGTGTGTGTGTGTGTGTGTGTGTGTGTGTGTGTGTGTGTGTGTGTGTGTATGTATATGTGTGTGTATCTGTGTGTGTGTGTGTGTGTGTGTGTGTGTGTGTGTTTCAGCTTCTCCACACACTCATAAGCTTTAATGATCAGGAGAAATAAAAATTCCACATAAATATCCACCAAGTTTGTATAATCTGCTGTTGTAGTGTTGATGTCCAGACCTGCTCCTGTACACAAAGCAGCTCCGCGATGATCTGCTGTCCGTCTCCTTCTATAGAGCTCCAGTCTGATCAAACACGACGGAGGTGAACTCAGACTGCAGCCCGGAAACCTCTTCACTTTCTCACCAACATCACTGTCTGACCTTCCACACATCCTTCAGATGATCAGTGTAGAGGAACGTCTTCCCAGAAGAACGCAGAGTGTTAATGAAATGTCCAAAAAGAGACACGGAGCAGGTCAGAATCCTACAAACCTTTGGCCACATACTGTCTCTTATTCAGCAAAGAAAGAACAATAAGTCCATCCATCCGTCTATTCATCCATCCATCCATTCATCTATTCATCCATCCATCCATCCATCCATCCATTCATATATTCGTCCATCCGTCTATCCAATCATCCATCCATCCAACCATCCATCCATTCATCTACCAAATCATCCATCATCCCTCCATTCATTCATTCATTCATTCATGTATCCATCCCTCCATTCATTCATTCATCTATCTTGTCATTCATCCATTCATTCTTCCATTCAACCATCCATCTATCCATCCATCCATTCATCCATTCATCCATCCATCCATCCATCCATCCATCCATCCATTATTCATCCATCCGTCCAGCCATCCATCCATCCATCCATCCATCCAACCATCTATCCATTCATCTACCAAATCATCCATCATCCCTCCATTCATTCATTCATCCGTTCATTTATCCATCCCTCCATTCATTCATTCATCTATCTTGTCATTCATCCATTCATTCTTCCATTCAACCATCCATCTATCCATCCTTCCATTCATCTATTCATCTATCCATTCATCCATCAATCCATCCAAATGGATGGATACATCTATTCATTCATCCATCCATCCATTCCTCCATTCAATCATTTATTCAGTTGTTCATCCATCCATTCATCTATCCTATCATTCATCCATCCATCCACAAATCCATCCATTCATCCATCCAACCATTCATCCATCCATCCCTCCATTAATTCATTCATCCATTCATCCATCCAACCACCCATACATCCATCCATTTATTCCTCCATTCATTTATTCCTCCATTCATTTACCAATCCATCCATTCATCTATCCATCCATCCATCCATCCATTTATTCCTCCGTTAATTCAGTCATTCATTCACCAATCCATCCATTCGTCCATCCATCCATCCGTCCATCATTGAGTTATGTACAGTGTACGTTAGAGGATTAACACATTTCAGCTCTTCATGCTGTGCACTTGTTTTTGTTTACAGCACACGTTGGCTGTAATGTAAAGTGAGGTTTGTGCGACATACGTCTGAAATAGTTTCGAGTTTCGTATGACTTGTCAGGAATGTGTTTTTACAGCGAGTGTATGGGTGAAGGTCGTGCCACGCTGTAACTGTTTGCTTCCAGTAACTTCATTCGTCTGCTGTAATTTGACCCGGTTATTGCAGACAGAATGATTATGTCATCACATTTTTTTTCTTTTCTCTGGATGATTCTGTCGTCTGTGATGGAGGTGCCAGTGCAGCATGTCGATGTGTGTGGGTTCTCTGTGTTTTCCATTTCATCAAACCTTTCAGCGCTCACGTCTCCTGCTCTGCCCATACGTCCCTCCTTCATTTAGACTTTATAAGCAGTGCTATAACCTGAAACTTTGGCTTTGTTATTAACTGCCTGAAATGGGACTGAAAACCCCAAGAGATTGTTTTTGGGGTCATTTTTGAGGACTTATGGAACTGAAATTAGTTTGTTTAGGGTGAGGTATTGCATAGGGGTGTGGGGTTTTGTTTGGGGTGCAGCATTGGGTATGGGTGTGGGGTTTTGTTTGAGGGGCATTGGGTATGGTTGTGGGGTTTTGTTTGAGGGGCGTTGGGTATGGTTGTGGGGTTTTGTTTGGGGGGCGTTGGGTATGGGTGTGGGGTTTTGTTTAGGTTAGAGAATTGGGTATGGGGTGGAGATTTACGTAGGGGCAGGGGTTTGAGTAGGACTGGGGGCATTGTGTATGGTGTGGGAATTTGTTTAGGGAGTATTAGAAATGAGTGTGGGGTTTTGTTTAGGGTGGAGCATTGGGTATGGGTGTGGGGTTTTGTTTAGGGTGGAGCATTGGGTATAGGGTGGAGATTTACATAAGGGCAGGGGTTTGAGTAGGACTGGGGGGTACTGGGTATGGGATGGAGATTTGTTAGGTTAGAGCACTGGCTATGGGTGGAGCATTGGCTATGGGTGTGGGGTTTTGTTTAGGTATTGGTTATGGGGTGGAGATTTACATAATGGCAGGGGTTTTGTTTATGGTGGAGCATTGGATAGGGGCGGGGATTTGTTTAGTGTGTAGCTTTGGGTATGGTGTGGGGATTTGTTAGGGGTGGGGCATTAGGTATGTGGGGAGGTGATAGCCCAGTGGTTAAGGTGTTGGACTCTGGACCGAAAGATCATGGGTTCAAACCCCACCACCACTAATCTGTCACTAGTGGGTCCTTGAGTAAGGCCCTTAATCCTGAATTGCTCAATTGTAAGTCGCTCTGGATAAGAGCGTCTGCCAAATGCTGCAAATGTAAATGTAAATGTATGTTTGTGGGGTTTTGTTTGGGGTGCGGTATTGGGTATGGGTGTGGGGTTTTGTTAGGTTAGAGCATTGGGTATGGGTGTGGGGTTTTGTTTGGGGTGGGGCATTGGGTATGGGTGTGGGGTTTTGTTTAGGTTAGAGCATTGGGTATGGGTGTGGGGTTTTGTTTAGGTTAGAGCATTGGGTATGGGTGTGGGGTTTTGTTAGGGGTGGGGCATTGGGTATGGGTGTGGGGTTTTGTTTAGGTTAGAGCATTGGGTATGGGTGTGGGGTTTTGTTTGGGGTGGGGCATTGGGTATGGGTGTGGGGTTTTGTTTAAGTTAGAGCATTGGGTATGGGTGTGGGGTTTTGTTTGGGGTGGGGCATTGGGTATGGGTGTGGGGTTTTGTTTGGGGTGGAGCATTGTGTATGGGTGTGGGGTTTTGTTAGGTTAGAGCATTGGGTATGGGTGTGGGGTTTTGTTTGGGGTGCGGAATTGGGTATGGGTGTGTGGTTTTGTTAGGGGTGGGGCATTGGGTATGGGTGTGGGGTTTTGTTTGGGGTGGAGCATTGGTATGGGTGTGGGGTTTTGTTTAGGTTAGAGCATTGGGTATGGGTGTGGGGTTTTGTTAGGGGTGGGGCATTTGGGTATGGGTGTGGGGTTTTGTTTAGGTTAGAAGGCATTGGGTATGGGTGTGGGGTTTTGTTTAGGTTAGAGCATTGGGTATGGGTGTGGGGTTTTGTTAGGGGTGGGGCATTGGGTATGGGTGTGGGGTTTTGTTTAAGTTAGAGCATTGGGTATGGGTGTGTGGTTTTGTTAGGGGTGGGGCATTGGGTATGGGTGTGGGGTTTTGTTAGGTTAGAGCATTGGGTATGGGTGTGGGGTTTTGTTTGGGGTGGGGCATTGGGTATGGTTGTGTGGGGAAGCACGGGCATGGTAATTTTGTTGTTGTGGTTTTGTTTGAGGGGCATTGGGTATGGTTGTGGGGTTTTGTTTGAGGGGCGTTGGGTATGGGTGTGGGGTTTTGTTGGGGTTTTGTTTGGGGTGGGGCATTGGGTATGGGTGTGGGGTTTTGTTAGGTTAGAGCATTGGGTATGGGTGTGGGGTTTTGTTTGGGGTGGGGCATTGGGTATGGGTGTGGGGTTTTGTTTAAGGTTAGAGCATTGGGTATGGGTGTGGGGTTTTGTTTAGGTTAGAGCATTGGGTGTGGGGTTTTTGTATGGGTGTGGGGTTTTGTTTGGGGTGGGGCATTGGGTATGGGTGTGGGGTTTTGTTTAGGTTAGAGCATTGGGTATGGGTGTGGGGTTTTGTTTGGGGTGGGGCATTGGGTATTGGGTATGGGTGGGTGGGGTTTTGTTAGGGGTGGGGCATTTGGTATGGGTGTGGGGTTTTGTTTAGTTAGAGCATTGGGTATGGGTGTGTGGTTTTGTTAGGGGTGGGGCATTGGGTATGGGTGTGGGGTTTTGTTAGGTTAGAGCATTGGGTATGGGTGTGGGGTTTTGTTTGGGGTGGAGCATTGGGTATGGGTGTGGGGTTTTGTTTGGGTTAGTGCATTGGGTATGGGTGTGGGGTTTTGTTTGAGGTTAGAGCATTGGGTATGGTTGTGGGGTTTTGTTTGAGGGGCGTTGGGTATGGGTGTGGGGTTTTGTTTGGTTAGGGGCGTGGGTATGTTGTGGGGTTTTGTTTGGGGGCGTTGGGTATGGTTGTGGGGTTTTGTTTGAGGGGCGTTGGGTATGGTGGGGTTTTGTTAGGTTGGGTATGGTGTGGGGTTTTGTTTGAGGGGCGTTGGGTATGGTGTGGTATGGGTGTGGGGTTTTGTTTGGGGGCGTTGGGTATGGTTGTGGGGTTTTGTTTGAGGGAGCATTGGGTATGGGTGTGGGGTTTTGTTTGGGGTGCGGATTGGGTATGGGTGTGGGGTTTTGTTAGGGGTGGGGCATTGGGTATGGGTGTGGGGTTTTGTTTGGGAGTGGGTAGGGTGTGTGGTTTTGTTAGGGGTGGGGCATTGGGTATGGGTGTGGGGTTTTGTTAGGTTAGAGCATTGAGGTATGGGTGTGGGGTTTTGTTAGGGGTGGGGCATTGGGTATGGGTGTGGGGTTTTGTTTAGGTTAGAGCATTGGGTATGGGTGTGGGGTTTTGTTAGGGGTGGGCATTGGGTATGGGTGTGGGGTTTTGTTTAGGTTAGAGCATTGGGTATGGGTGTGGGGTTTTGTTAGGTTAGAGCATTGGGTATGGGTGTGGGGTTTTGTTTGGGGTGGGCATTGGGTATGGGTGTGGGGTTTTGTTTAGGTTAGAGCATTGGGTATGGGTGTGGGGTTTTGTTTGGGGTGGCATTAGGCATTGGGTATGGGTGTGGGGTTTTGTTAGGGGTGGGGCATTGGGTATGGGTGTGGGGTTTTGTTTAGGTTAGAGCATTGGGTATGGGTGTGGGGTTTTGTTAGGTTAGAGCATTGGGTATGGGTGTGGGGTTTTGTTTGGGTTAGAGCATTGGGTATGGGTGTGGGGTTTTGTTTGGGGTAGGGGCATTGGGTATGGGTGTGGGGTTTTGTTAGGTTAGGCATTGGGTATGGGTGTGGGGTTTTGTTTGAGGGGCATTGGGTATGGGTGTGGGGTTTTGTTTGAGGGGCATTGGGTATGGGTGTGGGGTTTTGTTAGGGGTGGGGCATTGGGTATGGGTGTGGGGTTTTGTTTAGGTTAGAGCATTGGGTATGGGTGTGGGGTTTTGTTTGGGGTGGGGCATTGGGTATGGGTGTGGGGTTTTGTTAGGTTAGAGCATTGGGTATGGGTGTGGGGTTTTGTTTGGGGTGCGGTATGGGTATGGGTGTGGGGTTTTGTTAGGGGTGGGGCATTGGGTATGGGTGTGGGGTTTTGTTAGGGGTTAGGAGCATTGAGTATGGGTGTGGGGTTTTGTTAGGGGTGGGGCATTGGGTATGGGTGTGGGGTTTTGTTTAAGTTAGAGCATTGGGTATGGGTGTGGGGTTTTGTTTGGGGTGGGGCATTGGGTATGGGTGTGGGGTTTTGTTAGGTTAGAGCATTGGGTATGGGTGGGGTTTTGGGGTTTTGTTGGGTGTGGGGTTTTGTTAGGTAGGCATTGGGTGGGGGTATTGGGGGTTGTGTGGGGTTGTGGGGGATGGTTGTGAGTGTGGGGATATTAAGTTTTTAGGTTAGAGCATTGGGTATGGGTGTGGGGTTTTGTTAGGTTAGAGCATTGGGTATGGGTGTGGGGTTTTGTTGGGTGGAGCATTGGGTATGGGTGTGGGGTTTTGTTTGAGGGGCTTGGGTATGGGTGTGGGGTTTTGTTAGGGAGCGGGTTGGGTATGGGTGTGGGGTTTTGTTTGAGGGGCAGTTGGGTATGGTTGTGGGGTTTTGTTTGAGGGGCAGTTGGGTATGGGTGTGGGGTTTTGTTAGGTTAGAGCATTGGGTATGGTGTGTAGATTGACGTAAGGGCAGTGGTTTGAGTAGGGCTGGGGGAGGGCATTGTATATGGAGAGGAAAGTCATGTGAGAGAAATGATGTGATTTCCTTTTGATCCACACATTAAATTCACAAATTGAAAATTGACTCTGCAGTCTTCATCGTTTTTTTCTGCCGTCCTTTAGGATCCAAATGAAAGGCGGCGTTTGGGATCCTCACCCCGCGTTCCCGAGCGCTGGAGTCGGATGTCAGATGTCACGAGCGGTAAATGAGATGCGAGGAGAAGTGCGGGGTCAAAAGGCGGTGATTATTAATTTCTCAGCCTCGCTTGTGGCTCTGTGGGTGAGAGCATGTGGGGAAGCTGACACTCCTAAAAAGGTGAAGCGTCGTCACAATGTTAGCTAAAGGTCACACGTATATTTTCCGGCGTCGCTATTGGTCACACTTTTACTAGATAGAACGTGCGACTCATAAACAAACTCGACAGGCGCTGGGAGTTGTGGTGGGAAACTGCAGGTGGGAGGACGCAGCAGCTTTCGCACGTTTGCGTGCGTTATTTGCACATCCAGCCTCTTTAGAGACTCGCCTGCGTCTCCTGTTAGTATTTTTTTTCTTTCGTTTTGATTATCAGTGATATGGTTAGACAGCTGGAGCAGCGTGAGGGAGGTCCCGTGCGATTCCGTGCAGTCTGGGACCAGCGATGGAAAAATAAATAAAATAAATAAATAATGGCATTAAAGGTTCATTCAGCTCGAGCAGCTGCACAAATAAGGATGGTGTGATATTTCTAACACATTACTGTTCTTCTTCTTTAAATGCACAATGTGTTCACTAGACTGAGACGTGCAATACACACTCAGGACATGTTTTGTTTATATATATATATATATATATATATATATATTCCATGCACTGTGGAATGACCAATCAGAGTCCAGCAAATGATTGTGTAAATAACAAATACAAGAAATAAAGAGTTTGATGGACTCGGATGTTCACGTTTCCCACTTCGAGTGTGGAAGAACATCGCTGGAGACCAAAACGTCCTTCAAAAACCAAAGCAAGAGGAATCCGTATGATCTTACGTACACACTTCCGATCCCTCGTCCTGAAGATCCAGCGTTTCAACACCAGGATGGAGATCCAGGGTTCTGGTGTCTTGTTAATTCATACGGCCAGCCAGCCAGCCAGCCATCCATCCATGCATCCCTCCATCCATCTATGCATCCATCTATCCATTCATCCATCCAACCATCCATCAATCCATCTGTGCATCCATCCGTTCATCCGTCCATCCATCTATAAATGCATCCATCATTCGATGCATCCATTCAGCCATCCATTCATCCATCTATCCATTCATCCATCCAACCATCCATCAATCCATCTGTGCATCCATCCATTCATCCAACCATCCATCTATAAATAAATCCATCCATCTATGCATCCATTCATCCATGCATCCATCCATCCATCCAACCATTCATCTATCCATTCATTAATCCATCCTTCCATCCATCTACCATCCATCCATCCATTCATCCATCATCCATCCATCTATGCACACAGCCATTCATCCATCCATCCACCTGTCCATTTATGCATCCATCCATCTATGCATCCATCCATTCATCCATATATGCATCTATCTATCCATCCAGCCATCCATCTATTCATCCATCCATCCATCTATGCATCCAGCCATCCATCCATCCATCTACGCATCCTTCCAGTCATTCATCCATCCAACCATCCATCTATTCATCCATCCATCCATCCATCCATCCATCAATGAGCTTAATGGAAATATATATATATATATATAGTTTGTTTTTGGGGGGGTTAGTCATACCCATTATGATTGTTCTACAAATTAGCACAGTATAAAAGGAATAAAACGTCTGCACAAAAGAACCCAATGTTAAGTGTAACATCAGATTAAGCGGCGGTGATTATTTTCATGTCCTGTTGCGTTTCAGTGCTTTTAATAGAAAAGCGATTTCAGCGAGAAGAGAACGTTCTCCACTGACAAGACAAAAAAACAGCATCCAGAGCACGAACATACCAACCAAACTAAACCAAACCCAGTCACATGATCGCCTTCAGCTCGACCGGCGTGGAAAATAAGGACCAAGCTTATAAAGCGTGTGGAGCTTATAAAGCCAATGCAGAGCTGTTTCAGGTCGAGGGCCTCAGCCACAAACTCGTCTCTGTTCCTCAACGCTTAGTTTCGATTTCAGCAAAGCTTTTTTTTCTTAGCAGCTGAAATGTGGAGGCAGATGCAAAGCTGCAGAAGCCGGCCGTCTGTTCTGGGAAACTCACTGAACTGAAATCGTAGTATGACTGGAAACTTGACGAGCGTGGCCATTTCACCCTGCATGTTAAGCAGATATTGCGTGTGTGCCGATCTCGGCGTTGGGTTTATGCTGCAAGACTTTCACAGCGTGTACTCAGAAAGTCTGCTTCTGCTCGCAAATGTTAAAGGAGGGTTATTAATGGCCGGAGGTGACGCTCGGCTCATAGACGCTCCGAGCTGAAAGGTGGAAAATCCAACAACTGGGAAAAAGACGACGCTGCTGTGAATGCTGGGATTTTTTTTTTTACGCTTAAAATTGTAGCTGAGAAAGAAATGTGGGTTTGTTCAAAACAGATAATAATAATAATAATAATAATAATAATAATAATAATAATAATAATAAGTAATAATAATACTTATAAAAAAAAAAAATAATAATAATAATAATAATAATAATAATAATGGGGACACGGTGGTTTAGTGGTTAGCGTTCGCCGTCTCACACCACCAGGGTCCGTGTTCGAGTTCCCGTCTCGGCCATGTGTGTGTGGAGTTTTGTGCATGTTCTCCCCGTGTCTCAGGGGGGTTTTTCTCCGGGTTCTCCGGTTTCCTCCCCCGGTCCAAAAACATGCACGGTAGGGTTGATTGGCACCTTGGAAAATTGTCCCTAGTGTGTGAATGTGAGTGTGTGTAGTGTGTGTATGAATGTTGTGTGTGTGTGTGTGTGTGTGTGTGTGTGTGTGTGTGATGGGTTGGTATTCCATCCAGGGTGTATCCTGCCTTAATGCCCATAGACGCCTGAGATAGACACAGACTCCCCGTGACCAGAGAAGATCGGATAAAGCGCTATAGAAGATGAATGCCTTAATGAATGAATATAATAATAATAATAATAATAATATAATAATAAGTGTATAATCAGCCTCAGGTTTTGCGGTTGGCTCGTGTCTATGTTCTACTCGACGTGGTGGAGCGAAACGTTTCTCTGTCTCTCTGCACTCTTGTTTTCTCTGCGAGTGCAGGAATTGTGCGGATGTTAAAACGGTCAGCGGAAACTGTTTTCTGTGATCTTTCTAACAGGCTTTTTGACTATTTTAGAAACCTCTGAAGATCTTCCCACGTAACGGTGGAACGATATATAAAAATAAAAGGCCAGAGGAGAAGTTTCAGGTCGTTTCAAGCTGACAAGAAAGCGAAAGGTGAAAAATGTCTCTCGAGATTAAAAGACGGCAAGCAGTGATGGAGATGCAGGAAGAGAAGATCAAGGTGAAGATCAGCGGATGGTGCTGGTGGTGCTGATGGTGCTGATGGTGCTGATGGTGCGGATGGTGCGGATGGTGCTGGATGGTGCTGATGGTGCTGATGGTGCGGATGGTGCGGATGGTGATGCTGATGGTGCTGATGGTGCGGATGGTGCTGATGGTGCTGGTGCTGATGGTGCGGATGGTGCGGATGGTGCTGATGGTGCGGATGGTGCGGATGGTGCTGATGGTGCGGATGGTGCGGATGGTGCGGAGGTGGGTGCGATGGTGCTGGATGGTGCGGATGGATGGTGCTGATGGTGAGTGGTGCTGATGGTGCTGGATGGTTCTTATGGTGCTGATGGTGCTGATGGTGCTGATGGTGCTGGTGGTGCTGGTGCTGATGGTGCTGATGATGGTGCTGATGGTGGCTGATGGTGCTGATGGTGCGGATGGTGCGGATGGTGCTGATGGTGCGGATGGTGCTGATGGTGCTGATGGTGCGGATGGTGCGGATGGTGCGGATGGTGCTGGTGGTGCTATGGTGCGGATGGTGCTGGATGGTGATGATGGTGCTGATGGTGCTGGTGCTGATGGTGCGGATGGTGCTGGTGGTGCGGATGGTGGTGTGATGGTGCTGATGGTGCGGATGGTGCGGATGGTGCTGATGGTGCGGATGGTGCTGATGGTGCGGATGGTGCGGATGGTGCTGATGGTGCGGATGGTGCGGATGGTGCGGATGGTGCTGATGATGGTGCGATGATGGTGCGGATGGTGGTGGTGTTTTGGTGGATGGTGCGGCTGGTGCTGAGACGTTTCTTGCTGGTGTTGATGGTGCATGGTGCATCCCGATAAAAGTCATCATTTGAATGTTGAATGCATTTTATTTGCTTTATGGAGTTTATTTAATAATTCCCAGAAACGTCACCCAGTTCTTCAGCGTTCCTCAATCCAGAAGAACTTCACTTGGATCTGGAAGGAATAAAAACTGAGCAAAGTCTGTGTTTAACGTTGTTTTCTAGCAGGAAAAAATGAGTAAACACCTACAAATATAGAACATCTTGAAACGAGGAACTTTCGGGGAACGCCTGGATTTATATCTGCAGGTCACTCGTTCACTGGTGGAGATGTTTCGCATCTGTTTGGCTTGGTTTCAGCTGTTTGGTCTACAGTATCTATATATACACACACACTCTCACACACACACACACACACACACACACACACAGAAACTACTGGTCCAGCAGAACATTAAAACCACCTGCCTGATATCATGTAGGTCCTCCTTGTGTCCTCAAAATAGCTCGGACCTGTCAAGGCCTGGACCCCACAAGACCTCTGAAGGTGTGTGTGTGTGTGTTGGTGTGTGTTAGATATCCGACACCAGGACATTAGTGGAAGATTATTTAAGTCTTGCTTGTTGCAGGGAGGAGCCTTCATGGCATGGAGGGTTTTTTTCTTTGATGTCCCATAAAACCCTCGATAAGATTTTAGTAATCTTGATCACGTTCCTCAAAATGTTCCTGACGTGTTTTTGTTTGTAGCCTTGATGTCCAGAGAGATTTATCCTCCTCCAGCAGGATCATTATGGAAAACAATGCGATGACGCTCGGGTTTTCCAGCTGAAAACCATCCAAAGCGTCGCACTGCCTTATTTCTGTGGTGCATCCTGGAGTCAGGTTATTCTCCTTGTGAACGATGCGCACACACACACGCACACACACACACACAATACCACAACGAGCCTTGAGTGCCCATGGTCCTTTAACGAGGAGATCCAAGCCTGACAAAGACCTCTCCATGAGGATCTGGGTTGGATTTGGTGGAACATCTCCTGCTAGAGATCTCCAAGTGCACGATGAACCTCAGGAACCTTCTCACCTCAAAGAATTTCCACACAATCTTGAGGAACATACAGACGTGGACAAAATTGTTGGTACCCTTTGGTCAATGAAAGAAAAAGTCACAATGGTCACAGAAATAACTTTAATCTGACAAAAGTAATAATAAATAAAAATTCTATAAATGTTAACCAAAGTGAATAGAATTGTTTTTCAACCATGCTAACTGAAATTCTATGTTAAAAAAAATAAACTCATGAACAGGCATGTAAAAAATGGTAAACCATGAAAAAAGCATGGACAAATAATGATGGGGACATGAAAACACAGAAAATTAATTGAAGGTGTGACCACTAATGGATCACAGTTAATTGAAGGTGTGTCTACAACCTTGTAATCAGCCATTGGGCCTAATCAGGCTACAGCCATGTTGTTTGGTGATATGGTGTGTACCTCGACATGGACAAGAGGAAGCAAAGGAATGTCTCAAGAGATCAGAAAGAAAATTATAGACAAGCATGTTAAAGGTAAAGGCTATAAGACCACTCCAAGCAACTAGATATTCCAAGTGAACTATTGCACATATACAGTGCACATATTATTCAGAAGTTTAAGATCCATGGGACTGTAGCCAACCTCCCTGGACGTGGCCGCAGGAGGAAAATTGATGACAAATCTAAGAGACGGATAATCCGAATGGTAACAAAAGAGCCTAGAAAGACTTCTAAAGAGATTCAAGGTGAACTTCATGCTCAAGGAACATCAGTGTCAGATCGCACCATCCGTCGTTGTTTGAGCCAAAGTGGACTGGGACTACATGACGACCAAGGAGGACACCATGACACCATTGTTGAAAACGAATCATATGGAATATGCCAAACTACATGACAAGCCACAAAGTTGACAAGCCACAAAGCTCTGGGAGAATGTCCTGTGGACAGATGAGACAAAAATCGAAGTTTTTGCCAAGGCACATCAGCTGTATGTTCACAGACGAAAAAATGAAGCATATCAAGAAAAGAACACTGTCCCTACTGTGAAACATGGAGGAGGCTCTGTTATTTGCTGCGTCTGGCACACTGTGCAGGGTAAATCAAGGGTACTCAAGACTAAAGGAATTCTAGAGAAATTCTATAACCAGGTCAGCTTGGTCTCAGTCGCAGGTCATGGTCTTGCCAGGACAATGACCCAAAACCCACAGCTAAAAACACCCAAGAATTAAGAGGACATTCTAAAGTGGCCTCTATGATCCCTGACTCAATCCTATTGAGCATCTTTGGAAGGAGCTGAAATGCATAGTCTGGAAAAGGCACCCTTCAAACCGGACACAACTGGAGCAGTTTGCTCATGAGGAGTGGGCCAAAATACCTGCGGAGAGGTGCAGATGTCTCATTGACAGTTACAGGAAGCGTTTGATTGCAAAGTGATTGCCTCAAAAGGTTGCGCAACAAAAAATTAAGTTAGGGGTACCATCATTTTTGTCCATGCCTGTTTCATGACATAATTCTGTTGAAGCAATGTCAATTGGTTACATTTATAGTTTTTATTTATTATTACTTTTGTCAGATTAAGGTTATGTCACCATTGTGACTTTTTCATTTTGACATTTTGGTCTTTATATTTCTGAAGGAACGAGACGAAGCGCGTATGCTTTCTTTCACCATTTATTACCTAAAAAAAGAAAAATGTCCTATCACAAGTCACACTGAAATGTTTGAAGAAAAAAATATATTTAGATACTCTTTCATTATTATTATATTCCATCACAAGTCAACTGAAAATATTGCTTAAGAAAAAAATATATTTAGATACTTTCTTTTCTTGTTTTTTGTTGTTTTTTTGTTGTTTTTTTTAAACTGATTATTTCCATTAACAAAAAAATAAACAAAAAATAACAGGGCGAAAGCCCATTTTCAACCTTCTCTCCCACTTAAAAAATTAAAAATACACAAAGAAATACATAATTCACAGTTACCATTTTGGTTTTTTATAAATTAATACAGTCACACATACAAACCAACCAAACAAAACAACAAACCGTGCTACACCGGTCTATAGCTAGAACATTGTCTTTTTGACTCGTTATTATCTTTAATTGTTGGCTACAAGAAAGAACAGGCAACAACTCAAATGATGTGAACTTCTTCAACAAACTGGATTAGAAAAAACCGACCCCAAACCCCATAAAACCACCCCCCCCCCCCCCACCCCCCCCCCCCCGCAACACCACCCCCGCCCCATAAACTCCCCCCTCCCCGGCCCCCCCACTCCCCGTCCCCCCAACCACCACCACCCCTTACAACCACAAATCAGGACCCTTTCAACAGCCACCCGTCAAGCTCTTTTTTTTTTTTTTTTTTTTTGAAATCATTTCACATATAGGTGAGGCACACACAGAGTATATTTCATAAAGATATGGAAATTCAAACGCTTTTGGACGGGACATTTTGTCCTTTTGAAAAGTGTGAGGAAGAAGGAAGTTGCATGTAGCAACTCGTCCTTAAAGATCACATCCGTTGGGACTCGGGGGCACTTTTGATGCTGCAGCACTACATCTGGACCTTCCCTTTTCATTTCTTTTTTAACTTTAAAAATGATTTCTTGCTTCATAAATTGTTGCTTTTAAGCTTCTTTGGCGATGGAACAGATCGGGGACAACAAAACGATGGAGCCATTTTGCCAGGTAGTGCTGAATATATATATATATGGTATATATATATATATATCGGTATATATTATATATATATATATATATATATATATATATAGATATATATAATTTGAATATTTTTTTCCCCCATGAATAAAAATGATTCTACCAGAGCTTATGATACATTTGCTGAAGGACCTTCTTGAACCCCCCTCCTCCTTCTCCTCCTCTTTTAACCAAAGGGCAATTTTTAAGGCACAGAAGCCTTGACATATTAGAGCCTCCACCTTCAAGAAATGAGAGTTGCCCAAATAACGAGAGGAAATGATGATGTGACAAATAAAAATAAAATATGCACACGAACAAACACAAATGAAAAATGAGAGACAGCAAGAAAGAAAAAAAAAAAACATTCCCATCGAGTCCCCTAAGTGTAGATGTGTGTGAAAGGTAAGGCCACTTGAAAGAAAAAAAAAAAGAAAAAAAAAAAGACATGGTTCCATTCAGGCAGGTAATCTCATTGCAAACTCGGTGAGTGCAATCGTGGGTCTTCTTTTCACTTTTTTTTAAATATATATATATATATTTTATTTATATATATATATATATATATGTAATTCTTGAGTCATTAGGGGTAGACAACTGGTCCAACGTCACTGCAGCTTCAAGGGTTTAATTGGCTGTTTTTTTTTTTTTCTTCTTCCTTTCCTTTCTTTCTTAAAAAGTTGGTTTGCTCCCTCACAGTCCGGGAATGATCCATGAACAGTTTGTGTGTGTTTGTTTTTTTGGCCTTTGTTTTGTGTGTGTGTTTGTTTGTTGTTGGAGAGGGGGGGGGGGGTCAGGGGGTATGGGGGAAGGAATTTTTTTTGTTGTTTAAAGTCCAGCCCTGGTTTTTTTTTTTTGTTTAGCCAATGATATGTAACGTCTTTTCTAATCCCAAGCGATTCTTTTTTTTTTCTTTTTTTTTAAATACAAATTCATTCATGCATTTTTAATCACCTGTGTTAATTTTCTCATACAAAAAAAAGAGCCTAATTCACACGTTTGCATGCAAAGTAAAAGTCCCGTGTAGCAGCAGACCTGCGGGTCTGTGGAAGGCCTAATTGGATGTTAGTGCATCTACCCGTGAGGCACTATCGAGCAGGGAGAAGATGGCGAGCGTAGGCCTATTGTTCTCCTCGTTCCTCCGTCTAACGAGACAGAACGAGGGGCTTAAACGAGGGTAATTTAAGTAGGCCGTGACTTAAGAGCAATTTGCAAAAGGTTTTTCTCAAGAGACTACCATCACATAGACAAGACAGGAGACTTCTCAAGTGTGGAAGGATGGGCTCGAACGCCTTGAGGGCATGTTAATCAGCAATTTTCTCATGAGTGCAAAGAGACAATAAGAGATCGTAGCGGACGCCAAGCAAAGGAGAAAAAAAAAAAAACTCTGGATGTTCGGATGAACTCGGTCTGAAGAAAAAAAAAACGCTCTGAACCCGTCAGTGTTAAAAAAAAAAAAAAAAAGAACTAAAAATAAAAACAAACGTCGCGAGGCTCAACGTGCACTGTACCATTTCTTGTATTGAAAAATCCAAAGATATGTGTGCAAATAAAAAAAAAACCTCCTCGTCCATAAGATTTAGAAACCTGAATGCTATGTGGGTAATGCTACATATTCGTTTCAGAATGGTAAATCAATTAATAGTAATAAAAAGCAAACAATCCTCATTCAAGATCTGCTTCATGGCTCGTAAAATTGTGAATGCCCCTGTGGGAAGGAAAAAAAAAAAACAATAATAACAACAACAACAACAACAACAACAACAACAAATCATGGGTTTTGTGTATTCGTGATAGCTGCATGTTCCCCTCGTGTTCCATCCTCGTGTCCTCCTTGGGAAAAGGAGGACGATAAAGAAAATACCCTACACCTTTGAAGTCTGCTATGCGCCTTTCTTGTTTTTGTTTATTTTTTTAACTTTGCACAAGAGTTTTGTTTTGTTTTTTGTTTTTTTTGCGTTCAGTCCGTGATCGTAGGCTGACAGAGATAAAGGTCAGTTTAACTTCCTTTGTGAAACAAGTCTTTTCGAAGGGAAGCGTACGATGATGCTTTTTTGTTTGTTTGTTTGTTTGTTTGTTTGTTTTTCCTCTCTCTCAGTCATGACCAGTCTTCCTGTTCCTGTACATATAAGACTCTCCCTCTTGTGATTTTTCAGGCCATGATGAACTCGGATTTCATGTCGGCTTTGACGTCGGGTTTCCATACCGAGTCGTCGAAGTCCAGATCGAGCGATCCTTCGCTGGACATGCTGCTGTTGCTGTTACTCCGTCCGGCCTTGCGGTTTGGGAGCCACTGGTAGGGAGCGCGGGAATCCCGCCTCGCTTTCCGCCTTAGACGCTTCTGCTGCATGAGCAGCTGCAGTCGCTCCACCTTACAACGCGTTGCCCGGTTCTCCGTCTGCCTCAGTCGGTCACCTGCGGAGAGAACCAACGGCAAAAGTCAGGTCTCGGAAACGAATGGAGTCAAAAAAAAAAAAAAAGACGAGTGCTAAACAGAGGCGGCCTCGGCCTCTCGCACCTGCAGTGTCTGATATCAGTAGTGCATGCCTTTATGTCATTCCCGTCACCCTGATCGCTCAGAGGAATGTGACCTTGATATTTCCAAGGACGAGACTCGGATACTGGATGGATGGAGGAGGGAGGAGGGCGGACACACGGACGGACGACTTTGTGAAGGCAACACTTTTGGCAAGACGTGAACGTCGGAGTGTTTTTCACATGCAAATATATTCCATTGCTTATCGCGTCCATCGCTCCTCTCTGCCGAAATGCAAACCCAACCCCCCCCCACACACACACACACACACACCACTACCTTGTTGATGTGCATATTGGTAAAGAAAACCCTGTTTTTTGCGAGCGTCAAACCGCACCATCCTGCTCAGCTTTAATTTCATTTATAAATATATTCAGAAGGATGGAAGGGGGGAAAAAGCAACCGCAATCTATTAGCCAGCTCCATTAGGATCTCTTCCAGAATTAAATAATGAAATAACAGGCTAGAATGTCAATAACCCAAAGCACAGACCATCGTTCATTGGGTGTCACACACACACACACACACACACACACACACACACACACACACACACACACACACACACCAGCAGCAGCAGTAGCTTTTAACATGGATCGATGGCAAATTAAAAAGACCTATTGATTAAACCTTAGCTCTAGTGCGGCAATCCATCTCCAGGCGAGGACACGGCTATTGGCTTTCAATAGAAAATGCAAGCGAATGGAAATTGTAAGCGAAGTAGACCAACCACCCCCCACCGCCACCACCATCACCCTTCCTTTCCCTACCCTAAGCTCATTGAACGAGCGATCACTCGCCCAACTGCCCCGAGTAAAGAGACACCCCCATCTGCTTGCAGGGGGAAAGAAAAAAAAAACAGGGGGACTACAGGGAGGCCCACATTCTGGCATTATATACCTCTGTGGAATGGGGACGCCTCGTGTTGCGGCACCCGGATCCATCTGCTTCATTTTGTCCGTCGTTTCGAAAACAAACAAAAAAAAAGAGCGATATGCGTTTTCTTCTAGTGGTGGGGATAATCGCGTCTAATGACGCCACGGTGCGCAAAAAGCTCGGTCTTCCTTTCTGACCGACGTCCTTCTGCTGAATACACAAATGCAGGGCAGGACATCCTCGTCCTCGTCCTCGTCTTCACATTGATGGCTCCCTCATGAAATCCTCACACGAGGAAGAAAAAAAGCACTCGAAGCTCATTAAGACGTTGCAGACTGAATATATGAGGAGTTGTAAGAATGAGGAGACCATGCCAGGATTCTCTCTCTCTCTCTCTCTCTCTCTATCTCTTTTTTTTACCCCTTTGTGAGAATCAGCAACCCCACATATGGTGGACGGAGGCACGGATGCTCCTCCTGAACGAACCTGGAACGAGCATATGGCTGGTTGCTTTGGGAACTGTGAAAAGGAGCTGGACTTAACCTGTATGTTTGTTCATTCGCTAACATGCCATCGGCTCGCTCTCTCGCTGAAAGCAGTGGCCTGATGGGGGACTCGAGTCTCTGTTTATGGCAGTAGGGGTTATTATTAGGCTGTGGCTGGAAGCCATCATGCAGTGCTTCCTGACATGAGTGCAGAGTGAAAGAGAGAGAGAGAGAGAGAGAGAGAGAGAGAGATGAAGTGAGAGCCTCAGGGAGAAAGGCCAGGCGTCAGAGGTGGGGGCTGGGAGTAAAAAGCAGGGATAGACAGAGAACAAAGGCACAGAGAGAGAGAGAGAGAGAGAGAGAGAGAGGAGCGAAAATGTCCTCTTTTCCGGCTTGCTTTTAAAGCGTCTTCTCTTTTTTAGGAACATATACTGCGAGCGCCAAAGCACTCGGGCAACTGAGATTTCTTTTGCTTTCGGCAAACCGAGGAGGACACAGACGAAGGGCTGAGTAAACAGAATTCCATTCCCCCGCCCATGCCGCCCCCCCCTGCCCCCCCCCCCCCCCCCAACACCACCAACACCACACACACCATACTCACCCTCCCAACCCCCTCCCCTCCCCTTAAACCGAAGAAGTGCTGTTTCCACGTGAGATACACGCTGCAGTGTCCTCAATCACATGCAATGCGCTCATGGCACTCGAGGCCCGAAATCTGCAGAACAGAAAGGGGGGGGGGAACGGCGCAGGCTTCATGCTGGGCAGCTGTTCAGCCCAAACACGACATATACACCTGGCCTTCCACTCAGTTCCCCCCGCCCCCATTTCCACCATCAACCCCCTCCCATCCCCCAGAATAGTGCCGCAACAGGGGTATCCGAGGGACACGGGCAAGGAAAAAAAAACATGAGAATGAGTTCAAAGGGCTGGAAAATATTACAGAAAAAAAAAGCAGAACAGTATTTAAAAAGAAGAAGAAGAGGCTCCGGGTTTCTTTGTGTATCCGGGAAAAGGGGTTGATGCATGAGAATGTATTGATCGCTGTATTGAGGGAGGGAGGATTTATCCCGAGCCCTCGTGCAGATGTAAGGGAAGAGAACAGAATGAAAATGGAGAGAGAGAGAGAGAGAGAGAGAGAGAGAGGAGTTAGGGGGAGGGTGGAGAGAAAGAGAATGTATGAAAAATTGGCTTTTAGTCGTGGGCATTTGGTCAGACTTGTGAAATACTACAACTGGACTCGCTGCATTAATAAGCGTAATGAACATCTGTCCTTGGCGGTGTTTTGTTTTTTTTTTTAAAAAAAGAGAGACTTTTTATCTCCAAGGATACCGTTGTTCCTCAAAGAGATTCGGTGCCGATGATCTGATGGGATATCAGGAGAAACCTCCTGCAAATGTCAATCCTCGATCGCTTGTCAGGAAAACTTCGTGCAACATTAAAGCCAAAACGTCAAATGAACACAAAGTGTGAACTTCCCTTTGTTTCAGAAATCAGAAAAACCCCAACCAGAGAACGCCACCAGATGCTTGTCGTCTCGGAAGCGGTCATATGGGAATTGAAAAACCTTGTTTCTTGGCAACAAATAACTACCCCGATCGTCGTATTAGTGTTCGTACCCAATGACGTTGCTGCTGCTTCCATGTTCCAGCTGCGGCAAGTTCCTAGAGAGCTGGGAGACTGGCCAGCTCTGCCCGGGGGTGAACACAAGCTCGGGGCTGGCTATGCTGCATTGTGCTCGGGCCATCTGGAGCGTTAACCAGAGGAGCAGGCAGCCCCTCTATCCTTGGATGCGATGCCATCAATGACCCCACGGGGAGCGAGCATCTAAAATTATTTGCATATGGGGACCAATAAAGGGCGTTAGACAGCGGTTCTATACAACACTGCCCAACAGCCGAGCTCGGTTACAGCCTGACAGCAGCGAACAGGCAGCCTGGAGGGCTTCGTCTACACTCTGCATTGGTGGAGCTCCACCTGGGAATGAATTATTGAGTGGTGGGTAGGTCAGAGCTCCATAGTGACCAAGAAAGAGGCCTGGGGCACATGATCGAGCAGAAAAAGATCTGCAAAAGTGGCGAACAATTCTCAAAGAGCGAAGGGCGGGTGTGTGTGTGTGTGTGTGTGGGGGGGGGGGGTTAGTAGCGGGGCAGGGGGCGAGTCACCACAGCTCTGTTTAAACACGGGGAAGCCTGAGGACAAAGAGAGTCGAGATCGTGACATTTCACGTGCTGTGGAATGTACACAGGAGCCGGCAGCATTTGCTTTTGGGTGGATTAAAGGAGTGACTTGAGGAATTCAAGTGGTCCCCACCCTAGCTTCCCTCTCTTTTTGCACTCTCTCACTTCTTTCTCTGAAGTGCAACCGCACCCAGCCTTCCTGAACCCAAACTAAACTAACCTGAGCTGACAGATCGGGAGGGGAAGAAAAAAAAAAAAAAAAAAAAAGCATTCCTCCTCCACCATCACCCCCTCCCGGTCTCCCCCTGTACCTTCTTACCCTGTTTCAGACTCCGCGTTTTAATCCCTCTGTTGAATTTAGCCGCCGAGGAATATAAGGGGCTAAATTCCTGTCTTAATCTTACGGCTTTCACCCACTTCTTCTTTTTTTTGTCTTTTTTATATGTTTATTTCTTTAGTCCTTATTTTTTTCCCCTCCTTTCTTTTGCTTCCTCCCTTTCAATTGTATCGCGTGAATGGCACAGACAGTTGAGCCACTTAGACCCACTAGTTATATATAAGTGCCGGATTGTGCTGGACTGGGAGCGCAGAAACCCCACAGAGCTCAGGACTTCTCCATGGGTTTTAAAAAAAAAAAAAGGGAGAGAGAGAGGAGAGAGAGAGACCTCTCCATGGGTAATCTTCCCCCTCCTGGGGTTCGGTATCTAGTTTAACCCCCCCATCCATGGCCTCCTCACAATAAGTCAAAGATTGAATCTAGGCTCAGGGCATGGCGAGAGGGGGGGGGGGGTCAGTGGGGACGTCTGATGCTTATATATCTTATAGATATATATACATATTGACTGAAGTCTCACAGAGACTCGTTTTCAGGATGCGTCTCTGAAGCTATTCCGATTTATCGTTAGTAGATTGTAAAGAAGCGGTGCAGAAGTCAACATGCCGACATACTCAGCCCTTTTTCCAAAGCATGAAGGAAAGCGCCAATTAATTGGTAGGCATTCGGTGTCCGGATATAAGCCATTTATTTATTTATTTATTTTTATGAATGGGCCCTTGGTACATTTCCCCCCCCCCTTCTCCCGCAGACCTCCGAAACACAATGAGCATTCTCTCAGTGCTCATGTTTCTTGTATAAATCTCTCTATTTAAAGGCCAAAAAGAAAAACAAGGCGTCATTGAGGAGGCCTGGCTCGCAGCGACTGGATGGTTTTTACAGATGGAGCCCAAGTGCTGGCCTGCCAGAGTGGAAACAGTAGGAAGGCCCATTGACTGGAAATGTGGGAGTGGAACAAAGAAAGGCTGATGATGGAAGCAGGGGGTGAGTGCACAGAGCACACACAGATAAGCTAAAGCTTTATCTTACAGGAAGGGAGGGACTCGACCCTCTTGCCATTTTTTTTTAATGATTACGGTTGAGGGATCGTTAATATTATGCGAGGTACTATTCCATCGTCCAGATAAAAAATTAAAATAAAAAAAAAAAAAAAAGAGAGAGAAAAAGAAAAGGCTCGGCTCGTTTCTTCGCTACCTGCCACACGCCTGTGAAACCTATCTCAGCCGACTATCTCTCGCACCCACCCTCCCCCATTCATTCTCTCCGAGAGGAAAGCTGACACCATCGGCACACAGAGACAAAGCCAGACGTGCTGCTTCTGCCAGAACGCAACCACTGATGCCTGACAGAACAAGCCTGTTGAGAAAAGCAGTGGAATCCCTAGACAGCACGCTTCTTTTTTTACCTCCCTCTATTTTCTACACCACTTTCTTTCAGGATCACACTGTTTCATTAAACACTGCCATTTTTGTTCCGCAGATTCCAAGTGTCATGCTAGAAAAATGTTTTCAGAGGAGGGAGGAAAAAAAAAAAAGCTACTCACCGGGAGGTTTGCACATTCGGACCTGGCTCTGGCACTGCACCAGTGGGTGGAGAGGTGCCTGGCTCACGGACGGCACCGAGGTAGCTTTGGAGGTGAGGCTGGCAAGCTCAGCCGTGGCCGAAGGTGAAGGTGGCGGCGAGGGCACCGGAGACGCCGCACTGCTGCTGCTGCACTGAGTCTGGTAGCGGAGCTGCGTGAGAGAAGCGGGCATGCCCTGGTAGTGGCGTGTCGCGCTCAGAAGGTCGTTCAAGATCTGCAAAATGGTACTGATGTCACGCCGAGGCCTTCCGCTGCTGTCCTGACAGTTTGGGTGCAAAGTGCCTACCGGAGCGGGGAAAGAGGTTAAACCAGAGGTAAAAACAAAAAAAAAAACAATAAGAAATGTATTATATGATGATCGGTATACCTGAAAAGGTCCCGGAGAAGACTCCAGGAGCGTGGTTGACGAAGCTTTCGATGATAGCGCCCGGTTTGCGAGAGCGCGGTGGGGCGCCGCAGTTGCCGGTAGTCTTTGTGGTGCAGTTTGCCTACAGAGAACATGACGGAACGGTAAACTGGAACAGCCGGGGAAATGATCCATGTTTCATTTTGATGGAGCGACTCTTACCTCTGGACAGGGGCCAGCAGGGCTCGGGGCGCTAGCAGCACTTTGACAAGCCGATAACGTCTGCTGAGAACGGAAAACGCCTTCTGGGAGATGTGAGGAATGAGGCGGGGTACTGCAGTGCCTGGACGTGGAGGTGGGGTACAGAGGGGGCATGGAGTGGCCGGAGGGAGAGGAAGGAAACGGTGTAGGACTCACAGGACTGGGTGGAAGCGTTGTTTGAGGATGGTGTGCGTGTTGGTGGGGGTTGTGAGACGCCCGGCTCTGGGTGCCGGTAATTGCTGCAGAATGTCCCGTTGTGCTGTTGGAGCTACTACGCGTGACGAGATGCCGATGTTGCGACTGCTGGTTGCCCGAGTGCTGTGCTGCCAACTGCAGCTGGACAAACATCATATGATCACCCACGCGCAAGGCCAGGGTCAAAGGAGAACGGCCAGACAGGAAATCGCTGACCTATAAGCAGGAAATTGCGGAGAGAGAGAAGGGAGGATTTAGGAATGTCCCTGTGCGACGCTCACGTCAAGTGAGTTTGGCCAAAAAAAAGGCAAAATCACACACATTGTTTTAGGCAATAAACTGCAATCATGTTAAAGCGCACGCGCACACAAACGCCCCCCCGCCATTACCCCCCCCCCCAATCGCTGAACTCGACCATTCACTACATTCACAAAGGGCCAACTTCTGTCTGGCCTTGGGCCTTCCAAATCCACCACAGAAACAGGATGCAGACCCACTTGCCTAGCAGCCACATAATGGACAATTGTTTGAGGACTGAGTGGAAGTGGAAACCATGCCCATTTTAGGAGTGCCCAGAAAGCAAAGCAGGGCCAAGCCTTGGGGGCATTGACCTCTACAAATCAGGAAGAGAAATACTTTAGGCTTGTCTGGACGTGGCTCCTTTTAAGCACACTTAACTTCCCATGAATTAGCCCTTCAAATTCCTTCCTAACAATCGCTTCAATGTTTTACTACTAAAAGCTTGATCG
Organism: Kryptopterus vitreolus; assembly: GCA_030449085.1. Classification (NCBI taxonomy): domain Eukaryota; kingdom Metazoa; phylum Chordata; class Actinopteri; order Siluriformes; family Siluridae; genus Kryptopterus; species Kryptopterus vitreolus. Next base: position 409,617 of record JACRUU010000023.1, read on the forward strand.
GGCATAACATTACGACCACCTGCCTAATATTTGGTTGGTCCCATTTTGCTCCCAAAACTCTTCTACAGGAGATCATCGTTTTGAACCAGAACAAATGGACTAGCCTTCCCTCTTCGTATGCATTAATGATCCTTGGCCAACACCCATTTCACCAATTCACCTCGGCTCCTTCCTTGGAGCGCTCTCGATCGATCGGGGGGGCTCCAGACGTTTCAAGTGATGTTCTGACCTAGTCGTCTAGAAACTCCTTACACTTGTCTATTTTTCCTGCTTCTAACACATCAAAATGCTGCCTAATATCATAACGAAGAGGTCATCCGTGTTATTCGCTTTAATCTTCCACGGAAAGGTATTCGAGCTTTGCACAAAGAACATCCTGAATTTTTCCACCAGGTCTGTTTTTGGCTGACCCGAGATCGACCTCCGTTTGCACCGGGATCTCCGTACTGCGTTTTCTCTTTGCCTGCGTTTAGCGGCATCAACGCTACACACTCCACAGCCAAACTTCCATTTCTCCGGACCTTCCCGAAGCTCGACAGAACGCCTTTCATTGCATCAAAATCATCCACCGACGGTTCGATCTGCAGAAACATTTGAAATGACTAATATTTCGCCCGTTAAACGTGTACACCTTTAAAAAGCCTGAGACCTGAGTGCGTGGGGGGGGATGGGGAACTCCATGCAAAGGTCATTAATGAGTCAGCCCAGGTGGTGGGCAGGGAGGAACCCGTGCTCTGATTGACAGCTGTCAGGAAAACAGTAATGGTAAATTTGCATCGGCCTACACAAGCTCAGGTACATGCACTAACCGTATGCGTAACCTCGAATGTGGCCTCCGCTTCAGCTATGCGGCTACATGATGGAGGCTGTGGTGTGAAAGCCACAAGGAGCTACATGTTTTCGGGACTGTTTGTCAGCAAGTCAGAGCGCCAGACCCCACATTACCCTTACAGATCAGCCCCCGGCGAGCCAAAGAGTCTCACTGACTCATGCGCTTCCCACATAATAAGAGAGTGCACCAACATCAGGCAAACGAGGAAAAGTGCTCCTCAGAGGTGCAGATGGCGGAGACATTTAGCATGACGCAATACCTCACCTACCACATGCTTCTCCTACACCAACAACAAAACGGGTTTCCTTCTAAAACGCCGTCTCGCTCCCCGAAACTCACATGCAGGCGGGACACCAAGAGATGGAGAACGGGAACGAAAACATACGTAGGCCATCATGAAGTGTGTAAAAGGCATCGCGAAATGATCGACCCAGATGACGACCCGAGGGAGCCGTAAGGGGAATGTGCTTTTCAAAGAAAGACAAACTCATTCTCGCCGTGTGTTTTCAGAAAAGTGGACGTTGTTTGACTCGGTTTAAAAAAAAGATTTGCGTGCTCGGGTTTACGTGAAGTCATGTGACCTGAGCGTCAATCTCGTGTCTTCCGTGCTCCTTCCCCCATCCCTATACATAAGCAAAGAGATCGGAGACGCCCCCGAGGTACCATCATCCCCATCGTCTTTCTTTCTTTTTACGTATCACGGTCTTTGGTTTGGGTGACATTTTGTTTCGCAGCGAGCCGCCGTTGCTGTGCAGTAAAGGGGGTGCAAAAGACAGCGAGATGAGAGTGATGTGGATGGGGGAGAGAGAGAGAGAGAGAGCGCGAGAGGGAGACAGGGTTGAGAGGATGGGGGCAGGGTGGCAGTGGAGTTCAGATGCTGTTGATGAAATATTCAGTGATATCCAGCCTTGGACAGACTCTTTTTTTTTTTCGCCCTTTCCTCAAATTAAGGCTCTGGCAGGATTACACATCGAGGTAATGATCGCATACAGCAGCAGAAACCCAGAGAATTTTTGATATATATATATATATATATATAAAAAAAGCCCGGATTCGAGCCCGGGTAAGGTCGGCCACATATTATGCAAGGAATCCAAAAATGAGTACGAGGTCCCGTGTAACAGCTTACGAAACATCAGGGCCAGGCTTTTATTGATGTACCAACAGGCACAGTGGGACGGGATGGAAAAAAACCATGGTCCCGTAAAGCGATCGATAGCATGCGTTCTCAAGATCCTAGAAGAAGAAAGAAGAAAAGCGCCACCTTCAAAAGGTCCGACTGAGGAGATGCTGCAGGTTTTGCTGAGGGGGTTGATGGTGGAGTTGTGTGCAATTTAGTTCGGACCAGGGGGTGAGAGCCGGATTTGATCAGCTGAATGATTACAAAATATGGAGTGGCATGCCTGATGGGCTGCCTGCTAAATCTTCTGTCATCCCCCCATCGTTTCTATATCGCATCTGAGGCAAACAATCACACACACACACACACACACACACACACACACACACACACACACACACACAAAAACGCTTTGAGGTTTTTCAAGGGCTACAAAAGAGCAATCCACTTAGACTTTGCTATGTGCTCCTGCTGTGTCCTCTCTTTGCCTCCATCCTCCCCCCCCCCGGGTTCTGCCTTCTGATCAGAAATATGCACTGTGAAGTCTCGACACCTTCTGAGTCAGATGAAATTGACTCATGATGATCGAGAGACGTTTTTGCTTCCACGTTTCGCCGACGGAGAACGCCAACTCCGGGCGAACCCAGAAAGCACCGACCGTACGACGTCCGATGCCATTTTACTCGCCAGGTGCGCCGCCTTTGTGTCCACCTCGCTATTTTTATCTCCAGCCGACGTTCTGACTCATCCTGTCGTGGTCATTTCAAACCGAATCCACAAGGACGAGCATTTTTATTATTATTTTTTTTTTATTTAGACTGGCTCCGAGTCCTGACCCTTCCCCCATCCCTGCACCCGGGAGAGGATTGTGGGTGGGAATGATGAGAATGGTGACAGAGGGTGTCTCGCCCTATATTGTTAGATGCTACTATTTGCATCCGTCCGCTTTCAGACACAATGGCGAACGCTCGGGCTTGTAAAGGCCCGGTGGTGGTAGTTTGGAGGGGGGGGGGCTTGGGTTATGATGGAAAACCCTGTCCGAGAATAACCCTGAGATTGGCAGGATGTCCCGGACGCTGGTCATTATTGCATCTGAAGGTCAGTGACACCTAAAGTGGCTTATCTTTTTCCGCGAATGTATATCGAGTGAAAAAAAATGCACTAGCGGTCACAATAAGTGAGTGTGGAAATAAAGATGACATTCCATAAAAATAAAACACACACACACACACACACACACACACGCTCCAGCCTGAAATTACAGGGTCGGAGTAAGAAGGGAAAGGGTACTATTCCAATAATTGGCAGGCGTCCTTTTCCACTCTCTCTGATTACATGAAATGCAAATCAAGATCGTTCTCACGCAGAGTGCCCACGGCCTCGGAGTCCTGACACGGCTGCAAAGTACTAAACCCTGTACGCTGTATCTCTCCGAGCACGCTTCCGAGCACGCAAATCAAACGGACATACAGGCTGAAATCGCACGGGGGGGCGGGGGGGCAGGGGGGGGGGGGGTATGGTAGTGGGGACCGAACGTTTTCTTTTTACTAATTCCTTCATTTCTATCGTCATGCGTCCATAAAAACGTTTACGAGCGATTCTTATTCAAATCCGTATCGTCCCTTCTTTTATACTCCTCAAACATCACACCGCATCCATCAGCGATCCCGCACTCGACACTCTAACACGCAGCACGAGGTCCATACAAATACAATTCTACAAACCAATAATACACATTCGAATGCATTTTTTTGGGGGATAGCAACTTGATCATTGCAGCATCTGGTTGTTAAAGAGGACCAGGTCTTTCTTAAGTAGGTGCTACATAAAGGCCTGCCCGGGCTTGTCTTTGCTCCACCATGTTGCCAGGATACTAAAGGGTGTTTCTTAAAATATGCGAGCTAAGCATGTAGAGGTTGCAAACAAAAAAGTAAAACACTTTCGTCCTTCCTGTGTTTCAGGCCGAGCTCTGTGACTGATACTAGACACGAGAAAGTAAAATACACCCCCCACACACACACACACACACATTTACGTATTGCACCGACATCATCATCATCAACAAGTGTTTATAACAAAACACAACGTGGATCCATGCTGACCTGAGTTTCAGTCAGACTCTCCAAAGCCTGCATGACCGACTGCTCGGGCCTCGACGCTTGAGACTAGAAAACAAACACAAACCAGAGTCATTGGATGTAAAGTGCACTCGGGTGTGCAAAGAGAAATGTGTGTGTAGCGTTCGCTCACCATTAGACCCGCTTCAACTGTCGGTACAAGAGTTAACTTGCTCCCATCTGTAATGCCCAAGTCCTGAAGCTTCCCTGAACTCAGGCGCCTGGAAAATACACAAATAGCAATTAGCTCATTCTAACCTCACGAGGAGGAAAAAAAAAACTGTTAAATTTATGCTATAACAGGAATACGACACGCCTGATATGACAGATAGCGCTATCTAACGCCGCCGGGAAGCTTATCACTGAATTAGTCATTCCAAAATACTCTCAGGTGATGTGACGTTACGTTTTATGGCCGCAATCTTTTTGCGAAACTTGTGAGCCGACGTACGGAACGACGGCGTGATTACGAGCCACAAAGCCGGAGCGGCAGTGCGGCCCCGCACTTAATAACGCACTCATAAACGCACGTGCTACGGCTAAATGTTTGCTTCTTACTGAACAAAAGGGACATGGGACTTTGCCCAGAGGCACCTTAAGCCACAAGCCAAGCCGAGCCGAGCCAATAAGCAGGGTTTAAAAGAATGATGTAATTTGGCGGTGATTACCCAGAGAGGCTGTTAAATTGGCCCAATTCGAGGTGAAAACAATGCGACTGTTAGGGGTCATTTGCAAGTGACAAAGAGGCTCTCTTTCTTTTCCCCTCCCAATTCTATCACCTTTGTGTTATTGTTAGGCAGGACAAAATTAACATCACCACCCCCCCCCCCCCTCTCTCTCTCTCTCTCCTGTCTTTTTTTTTTTTTTAATGCTATGGATGAATATTTTACCACACTGTGAGCCTTTGTAGGACGTCTGTATTGTCTTGCCTGCACTTATTTATCTGTTGTTGTTGTTGTTTTTGTTTAGTTTTTTTGTCTCCCCTGGATGAGGCATCGGTTTAAGTCAGCTTGTATTGTCATTATAACCAACGAAACAATGTCGTTAATGTAACTGCAAGATACACTATATGAAAGATACATTGAAGAAACCAGAGATAAGACGCAGCGCCGGATGTGTGCATGCAAGCAAAAGAAAATAAATAATACTAATAGTAATAAAACAGCAAATAATAAATCACAGCTGACATTAAGTACAGAGCGGATTAGGCGTGATGATTGGCGCAGGGATACTCACGTCTCTTTGTGCAGAAGCGCGAGTCTTTCTTTGGGCACCTTAAGCCTCTGAGAGAGTCTCCTCTTGAGCCCTTCGACGGTCTCCTCGGCTGGGAGGCAGAGCTCGAAGCGCGTGCCCGTGGTGGAGTGGATGTGCAGGTTCATCGGGGGCGCGCTCGGCTGCGGGTCCATTCGAGAGCCTGCGTCGCGGTCAGAAGAGAGAGGCGGATTCTCAGGGGTTTGTTGGTTTGTTTTTCTTTTTCCTCCACAGGATGAAAACGCAGCGCTTCCTTTTTATTTTCTAAATTATGATTTTAGTCCCGGTACGAGCCAAAAACAAATCAAATATTTCCCAGAATGTGGAGGAAAAAAAAAAGCCGGATAATTCCTAAAGAGGGGATTTAAACGATTCGGAGCACAAATCCCGTCAAAGAAACATTTATTCCTGCAGATGAAACGTCTAAAAGCGTAAAGAAATAAAAAAAATAATAAGAATAAGAATGAAATGTGCCCTGGACGCGCTGTGGTTCGCTCCTCGCGTCAGTCGGAGCGTCGCGTCGGGGGTCGCGTTAAATGCGTCGCGGTGCGTTTTGCGTGCGCGTTTCCTGCGCTGTGCTGCTGTTCTGCGCCGTACCGCCGGGCTACGTTCAGCACCGACACCCCCCACCCTCTCTCTCGCGCACACACACACACACACACACACACACACACACACGCGTACACCACCCCACAGCCAGAGGCGGGGCCTCGAGGAAGCACGTCATCCACCTCTACAACCAATCCCGAGCGCACAGGGACTCCCACGTGCCGCACACGCCACGCCCGCTCCCCCGAACCCCGGCGTCTTATTTCTCTTTTCTTTTCCGTGTGTTTTTTTTTCGCCCCTCATTGAGGACGGATCCCGGGGCGAAAGTGGGCGGGTTTAAACGGCTTTGATCCCGCCTTAATCCCCGCCCCCTCTCTAGATCCTACAGCCATTCATAAGTGTTTTAAAAAAACTGCTGCGAAAACAAAACGGAGAGCCGGTACAGGTCCATTCCGGTCATATTCATAACGATCCAGGTGGCCAAAATACACGCAGGCCACCTTTCTGCTAATGACCTGCTCTGGACATGGGGGATCTGAACGCGGGGCTCTGGACACGAGGCTTTCGGTCCGAGGTGCCATTAATTAAATAACAATAGAGAATTAAAGAACGCCATTAAAGAATAACAATAATCAGCAAGGTGTAATGTTTATGAAAGGCGGAGGAGCTCCATTCCGTGTAGTCGGGTCGTGACGTCACTAATCGTGTATTATAGGAAATGCGTATGACGTCACTCAAATAATAACAGCTCGAAATAATAAGAAGAGAAAAAGAAAACGTGCCATTGATATCAGGGGAAGCCATGTGGGAGTGTTTGCATATTATTAAATCCTTATGTTAAAAAAAACACTCCATTCAATTATCTAACGTTTTAATTACGACCAGCTGATATAATCCTGTAATGTGAGCGACCACACACACACACACACACACACACACACACACATATTGATTGCATGTTTTTAGATACGGAGAATGGAGCGTTTTTGTAGTGTTTGAGTTTCCACGAAACTAAAATAGATCCTCGATCGCCTACCGGTGGTGAGAGGAGAGCAGGCATCAATAATTCAGCTTTTCATCCCAAATGTCTCTCCATTGAACACGCAGTACAGTACAAACAAATGCAGGGGAGCCATTATTAGATACTCCATGCAGTGCACGTATATGGGGAGTATAAAGTGATTTGGACTTTAGCCATAATCTCTGCATCTCTCTCTCTCTCTCTCTCTCTCTCTAAATATAAACTGATGTCAGCTTCTCCATCAGCTATCCATTAATCTCGGGATAAACAATCTGATCCGGAAAACTAACACAAACGTTTATGATGCGTCGTCCTATTGAAATGAGGCTGTTTACGCCATAGATGTGGACTGGATGCAGTTCGGTGGAGAAAAGAACAGATCGAAAGGTCTTCTTGACCACCATTAGATGTTCATCAAAGGGTTTTAAACCCTCAATTTATTTACCATAGAAGGAATATGTGGTGACGCTCCAAGGCGAATCAGGTGGAGCTTTAAAGGTTAAATATATAAAGAACCCAAAGCAAGAGCACACCTTTCCCTTTAATAAGAAAGCTTGTTATTATTGTTGTTGTTGTTGTTGTTGTTACATAGACGCAATAAACGTCCCGAACCTTTGCTTTGGCACCTTTTTTTCCGCCCCAGCAAAAAAAAAAAAAAAGCTTTTGGTTCCAGTACAGAAAACAAAGGCCAGATATTGTAATTCTATAGGATCTCTGATCAAACCCGTCAAATTAAATCCTGTATTCGGATCCCATTTATCGGAACCCAGAGATCCCCGTTCAGGAGGATCACACAGAACATCCCGAGATCTTCGGGTTCTTTTCACCACCGAAACCGATCCCAGCCGAGTAAATACAATATAACCGACGCAAGGGAGGTCCAGATGCGCGTCCAGCTGTGAGAACCGAAACTTACCGATTATAGTTGCGAAAACCTCAAAGCTCCGCGATTGCTGAAGGTCCCCCGGTTTCGGCATGTATTGCGTGGGATCTGTGTTGTAGTACACACTAATCCAGGAGCTTCCAGGCGGTACAGATATACAGTGGTGTGTGTGTGTGTGTGTGTGTGTGTGTGTGTGTGTAGATATCCCCAGCGGAGTAAGGTTGGACGCCTCTGAGCCGGTTAGTCCTTTGTGAGCAGTACCGGTGTCCCGGTCCTGTTCCGACCCGCGACCTGACTGTTTCTGCGTCTGCGCCTCTAGCTGTCTATTTATAAGCGTTCCGAGAAGACCGATCACTACACAAGCCACCTCTCACATCAAATCCCACCCGTATTGTAACAAGCCCCGCCCCTACAGGGAGATTTAATTTAGCGCAATTGGGAGGGAAAGTGGGCGGGATTTGTGTCGGAATACGGGTGGAATCAGGGAACAAGGCCGCACCTACAGTGAGTTTAGAGGAACCTGCACTTGCTGCAATGTCACACTCGCGCGCGTGTGTGTGTGTGTGTGTGTGTGTGTGTGTGTGTGTGTGTGTGTGTGTGTGTGTGTGTGTGTGTGTGTGTGTGTGTGTGTGTGTGTGTGTGTGTGTGTGTGTTGAAAGGTGGACTGGGAACAAGGTGGAGCAGAAATGACATTTTCTGCATTTGCAAAACATTTGTACACAATTGATATTAAACGCGTCATCACGTGACCGCGCCGTTCGAATCAAGCGCGCGTTTTTTTCACCCCCCACTAATTTAATTAGCAATCAGAAATTGCATCATCACACGACCTTAAGAGGAAGTCTTAATAAGTGAAAGAAGGAGTCACCGGTAATGACGTCAAATCATACACACACACACACACATGAAAAAAAAAACACACCCAAGCAACCAGAACGAAGCAAAACACATCGCCTGGATACGCGGTGAACAACAACAATAAACAATAACTTGTTTTGTTTGTGATCATGTGCGCGTAATTATACACCCCATAAAAATCTCCCAAAGCGGACATCTGCATCTCAGCAGAAAGTTCAGTCGGACACGAACATGAGATTTTCAAAGGGGGGAAAAAATCTGTATATAATTGATATAATTGTAAATCATTTCAGTGTTGAAGTTTCATTTTTAATGTTTCAGTAGTCAAAGTGGGGGCACGGTGGCGTTTAGTGGTTAGCACATTCGCCTCACACCGCCAGGGTCCGGGTTCGATTCCCGTCTCGGCCATGTGTGTGTGTGTGGAGTTTGTGCATGTTCTCCCCGTGTCCTCAGGGGGTTTTTCTCCGGGTTCTCCGGTTTCCTCCCCCGGGTCCAAAAACATGCACGGTAGGTTGATTGGCACCTTGGAAAATTGTCCCTAGTGTATGAATGTGTATGTGTGTGTGTGTGTGTGTGTGTGTGTGTGTGTGTGTGTGTGTGTGTGTGTGTGTGTGTGTGATGGGTTGGCATTCCATCCAGGGTGTATCCTGCATTAATGCCCATAGACGCCTGAGATAGACACAGACTCCCCGTGACCCGAGGGAAGATCGGATAAAGCGCTAGAAGATGAATGAATGAAGAGTCAAAGTGAATAATAAACTTGGGATTTGTGATCATTTAGCAGAATCTTTTCTCCCGTTCACATTGAAGCCAATTTTACTATTCTTTATGATTTATTTTATTTTTTGTTCTGTTATTTAATTTTATTTCCATGTGCACATTACAGAACATGTCATTCACAAAAGGTTTGCATTATATTCATGATATAAAAATACTAAAATAAACTAAAAAAAAAAAAAAAAAAACACGCATATATTATAAAATGAAATATTATTTATAAACAAAAGTTCAGTCGTGGCCAAAAGTTTTGAGACTGACACAAATATTGGAAATTGGAAAAGTTGCTGCTAAAGTTTTTATAATATAAATTTGCATTTACTCCAGAATGTTATGAAGAGTGACGAGATGAATCGCACGGTCCTTCTTTCCCATGAAAATAATCTTAATCCTGAAAAAAACTTTCCACTGCATTTCATTGCTGTGATTAAAGTTCCTGCTGAGATGATTTCAGTAATCGTCGTTGTTAACTCAGGTGAGAATGTTGACGAGCACAAGGCTGGAGATCATTATGTCAGGCTGATTGGGTTAGAATGTCAGACTTGACATGTTAAAAGGAGGGTGATGGTTGAAATCTTGAGATTCATTGTTAACCATGGTGACCTGCTGAGAAACGCGCGTGTGTGCAGCCGTCATTGCGGTGCATAAAAATGGCTTCACAGGGAAGAACATTGTGTTTACTAAGATTGCACCTCAATCAACAATTTCTAGGATCATCAAGAACTTCAAGGAAAGAGGTTCAGTTCTTGTTAAGAAGGCTTTCGGGCGTCCAAGAAAGTCCAGCAGGCGCCAGGATCGTCTCCTAAAGAGGATTCGGCTGCAGGACCGGAGTGTCACTAGTGCAGAGCTTGCTCAGGAATGGCAGCAGGCAGATGTGAGCACATCTGCACACACAGTGAGGGGAAGACTTTTGGAAGATGGCCTGGTGTCAAGAAGGGCAGCAAAGAAGCCACTTCTCTCCAAAAAAAACCATCAGGGACAGATTGATCTTCTGCAAAACGTATGGCGAATGGACTGCTGAGTCTCGGGGGAAAGTCATATTCTCCCATGGAGCCTCTTTCTGATTGTTTGGGGCATTTGGGAAAGGGCTTGTCCTGGAGAAGAAAAGGTGAGCGCTACCGTCAGTCCTGTGTCATGCCGACAGTAAAGCTTCCTGAGACCATTCATATGTGGTGTTGCTTCTCATCCAGGGGAGTGGGCTCACTCACAATTCTGCCCCAAAACACAGGCGTGAATAAAGAATGGTACCAAAACACCTTCAACAACAATCCAACAACAGTTTGGTGAAGAACAATGCATTTCCAGCACGATGGAGCTCCGTGCCATACGGCAAAAAGTGGCCAAAACGTTGAAATTTTGGGTCCATGGCCTGGAAACTCCCCAGATCTTAAACCCATTGAGAACTTGTGGTCAATCCTCAAGAGACGAGTGGACAAACAAAAACCCACTCATTCTGACAAACTCCAAGAAGTGATTGTGAAAGAATGGGTTTCGATCAGTCAGGATTTGGGCCAGAAGTTGATCGAGAGCATGTTCAGTCCAATTGCAGCGGTCCTGAAAAAGAAGGTCCAACGCTGTAAATACTCTTTGACTCTTTGCATGAATGTCATGTAATTGTCGATAAAAGCCTTTGAAACATATAAAGTGCTTGTAATTATATTTCAGTACATCACAGAAACAAAGATCTAAAAGCAGTTTTGCAGCAAACTTTGTGTCATTCTCAAAACGTTTGGCCACGACTGTACACATTATACATTAAGTGTGTGTGTGTGTGTGTGTGTGTGTGTGTGTGATCAGACTCCCTCACACACACAGGTAGAGGCAGAAGTTTAATGGTTTGTGGTCGTTTTGGAGCAGGGAAGGTACCATAAAGAGAACCAACACGGTTCCCGTTCAGTACCCCAGCACCATGGAATTCCGCGGCCCATCGGAAGCGACCTCACCGTACGAATGTGTGTTCGTTCTGTACGTATTATTTACAGACACGTCTGGAGTTTTATCTATCATGACATGTCCTCCTCAGTCCGAAATCCTACTGAACTGCCCTGATATCAACAACAACAACAACAACAACATCTCCGACTAGTGAAGAAGCATCTCTGTAGAGTTTTATTGGTAGTAATATGTGTGATACACACTTACCTGCGTAATCCAATTGAAAATTCATTCATTCATTCATTCATTCATCTTCTACCGCTTGATCTTCTCTTGGGTCGTGGAGAACCTGCGTCTCAGGCGTCTTCAGGCATCAAATACAGGTATCACACACACACACACACCACAGTGCAGCAGGTGTGTAGAACTGGTTTGACAGAGCCTTGCAAAATATCATGATGTCATCATAACATTCACACATTCATAGAATCCACTCTCCTGAGAAGTTCATAACTGTTTTCTCGCGTTGTTTGATCTGAAGGTTGTGTGTTCAAATCCCGTGCACACGGAGCTACCACTACAAGGTCCCTAACCCCATATATGTATGTATGGGATAAATATAGGTTATGCTAGATCGTTTTTTTTATCTTTATCGTGTGTGTGTGTGTGTGTGTGTGTGTGTGTGTGTGTGTGTGTGTGTGTCCAGATGCAGGGAAAGCAACGTGCGTAAAGACCCGAGCGGACGCGGGAGAGGCGGGATAGAGGTGTCTGCAGGCAAGAGACGGGCGAAAACTGCGTGTCGGTCCGCGAGTGGGCATGGACGAAGTTCAGAGCAGGGCTCCCGAGCCATGAGACAGTGTCTCTGTGAGACGGCGCGAGTACGAGGGACGGGAAAACGGCGGGACACGCGTGGAAAGTAATATAAATGTTTCTCTGCTTGGTGATCAGTTCTCTGTCTTTCTTTCGTCCAGCTGAATCCTTTACACATGCCTCGGAATCTCTGCTGTGCAACTTTATAAAAATGTCGTGATGCCCCGTGGTGGTGTTGTGATGCCCCGGGGTGGTGGTGGTGTTGTGATGCACCGGGGTGGTGGTGGTGTTGTGATGCCCCGGGGTGGTGGTGGTGTTGTGGTGGTGGTGTTGTGATGGTCCCGGGGTGGTGGTGGTTGTGTTGTGATGCACCGGGGTGGTGGTGGTGTGTTGTGATGCACCGGGGTGGTGGTGGTGTGATGTGTGCCGGGGTGGTGGTGGTGTTGTGATGCCCCGGGGTGGTGGTGGTGTTGTGATGCACCGGGGTGTGATGGTCCGGGGTGGTGGTGGTGTTGTGATGCGGTGGTGGTGGTGTTGTGATGGTCTGTGGTGGTGGTGTGGTGGTGTGATGCCCCGGGGTGGTGGTGTGTGATGGGGGTTGTGTTGTGATGCCCCGGGGTGGTGGTGGTGTTGTGATGGCACCGGGGTGGTGGTGGTGTTGTGATGCACCGGGGTGGTGGTGGTGTTGTGATGGTGGTGCACGGGGGTGGGATGGTGGTGGTGTGGTGCACCCCGGGGTGGATGGTGGTTGTGGGTTGTGGTGTGATGCGGTGTGGCCCCGGGGTGGTGGTGTTGTGATGCCCTGGGGTGGTGGTGGTGGTGTGATGGGGCCGGGGGTGGTGGTGGTGCGTGATGGTGGTGGTGGGTGGCGGTGTGTGATGCCGGGGTGGGCGGGTGTGTGTGTGCCTGGGGTGGGGGGTGGTGGTGTGCCCCCGGGGTGGTGTGGTGGTGATGGGTTACTGTGATGGGGTGGTGGTTTGGTGTTGTGATGGGACCCCGTGGTGGTGGTGGTGTTGTGATGCCCCGGGGTGGTGGTGGTGTTGTGATGCACCGGGGTGGTGGTGGTGTTGTGATGCACCGGGGTGGTGGTGGTTGTGTTGTGATGCACCGGGGTGGTGGTGGTGGTGTTGTGATGCCCCGGGGTGGTGGTGGTGGTGGTGGTGGTGGTGTTGTGATGCACCGGGGTGGTGGTGGTGGTGGTGGTGGTGGTGGTGTGTGTGATGCACCGGGGTGGTGGTGGTGTTGTGATGCACCGGGGTGGTGGTGGTTGTGATTGGTGGTGGTGGTGGATGGTGGTGGTTTGGTGTGATGCCCCGGGATGGTGGTGGTGGTGTTGTGATGCACCGGGATGGTGGTGGTTGTGATGCCCCGGGGTGGTGGTGGTGTTGTGGTGATGCCCCGGGGTGGTGGTGGTGGTGTTGTGATGCCCCGGGGTGGTGGAGGCGCTCACAGAATAATGCACCTTCATGAACATGTGGTTTAACTTCATTAAAATCTACTTTTAAAGTTTTCGAAAGGATAAACGGAGCGATGTGATTGGAAGGCGTGACGGCGGCGTTTGAGGGAAGCGTGTACACGGGCGTGCGTTCATATGCGGGGGAACTGCATTCCGATCTATCAAAGTAATGCGACGGCGCACATCTCTCTCAGCCCAACACTGCGTTTTTGTTTTTTTATGATTCTTCCTAGGAGCACGCTGGTTTAGTGTTTAGTGTTTATTCACGTTCGCCTCACACCGCCAGGGTCCGGGTTCGATTCCCGTCTCGGCCATGTGTGTGTGGAGTTTGTGCATGTTCTCCCCGTGTCCTCAGGGGGTTTTTCTCTCGGGTTCTCCGGTTTCCTCCCCCGGTCCAAAAACATACACGGTAGGTTGATTTGGAAAATTTTACCTAGTTTGTGAATGTGATTGTGTGTGTGTGTGTGTGTGTGTGTGTGTGTGTGTGTGTCCTGCGATGGGTTGGTATTCCATCCAGGGTGTATCCTGCCTTAATGCCAATAGACGCCTGAGATAGACACAGACTCCCCGTGACCCGAGGGAAGATCGGATAAAGCGCTAGAAGATGAATCATAAAGGATCGTATACAGGAACATCTGCATCACACATCGTGTGTGTGTGTGTATGTGTGTGTGTGTGTTTTCTCCTCGTTCCTGAATATGAGTCGAGTCGAGTCGAGTCAAGTCAAGTCAAGTCGAGAGGTTTTTATTGTCATTACACCACATATCTCTGAGTGTGTACACGGTGAAATGAGACAACGTTTCTCCAGGACCCCGGTGTTACACAAAACAACATATAACACAAACACAACAACACAATGCTGAGGACCAGACTACGTTTGTCCTCGCTACATAAAGTGCATCGTGTGGTGCAAACAGCGCAAAGACACAACAAGACTGTGTTCACAACACGAAGACAGTGCATAACAAACAACTATAACACAATATAATAAAATAAAAAAATAACAACAACAACAACCTAGTGCAAAGTACCTCATCATCCTCATACCCGAGGCTGATGAATGATGTTGGAATGTAGCCTTTATACACGTTTCTTTCCTTCTGGAACTGATGATTAGACGGGAGGAAGGTGATGATGGAGATGAAAAACAGAGTCGGATCAGGAATTCAGATTTTGCACAGACGTTACAATGGGAATAAAAACGATGCCGTTACAACGCGACTGCAAATCCGACGTTTCCGACGTTTTAGTTTTAAATAGTGCTTCGTCTGTGATATTTGCTCTGGAGATACACTCATCTGCCACCCACTCCACTGCCTGCCCACACACACACACACACACACACACACACACACACACACCCACACGTCCGCTGTAATCCTGGGTCACTGTGGATTAATGCCGTCCCACGTACATGTAATATAATGAGAACGTGAGCTCCAGCGAGCAGCTCAGCGAGAGGTCTGATCTCTCACTGCCTCTGTAATCTGATCACTTTTATGGACTGTCCACTTATTAGAATAAGAGATATGCGCCAGGACTGAGCGTCCTGCTCTGAGCCGAGCGATACATGAGTGAATGTGACGTAGGTTCGACTCGGCAAGTAATTAGAATCTCCGGTGTGGAATCTGCTGAACGTCCAGGCTGCATCTGCTGGGATGTTCATTCATTCATTCATTCATTCGTTCATCTTCTAGCGCTTTATCCGATCTTCCCTCGGGTCACGGGGAGTCTGTGTCTATCTCAGGAGTCTATGGGCATTAAGGCAGGATACACCCTGGATGGAATGCCAACCCATCACACACACACACACACACACACAAACACACACACACACACACACACACACAAACACACATATATTCTCACACACACACACATTCATACACTAGGGACAATTTTCCAAGGTGCCAATCAACCTACCGTGCATGTTTTTGGACCGGGGGAGGAAACCGGAGAACCCGGAGAAAAACCCCCTGAGGCACGGGGAGAACATGCACAAACTCCACACACACATGGCCGAGACGGGAATCGAACCCTGACCCTGGCGGTGTGAGGCGAACGTGCTAACCACTAAACCACCGTGTCTCCTTGCTGGGATGTTGTACATCTTTAAACATCTTCTGCGCTTCACCCTGGATCTCCACAACTCACCTGCGAGGATGCAGACACACTGGTTATAATGAATGGCAGTGCTCCTTGTGACTGTGCGTGCTGCCTTGTGCTGCCCCCTGCAGGCGTGCAGGCAGTGGAATGCACACTCGGACTGTGAACTGACATCCGTGGAATGCAGAGCGAGAGATCGCGACTTGCGTACGAACATTAATAACGCGCTCTGGTGATTTAACGATCTTCATTACAATGTTTCTGTATCTTGGGAATCCAAATCTTATCCAGGGAACCCGGCGTGCGAGTCCGAGCTGCATGGTTAAGATGTTTTTTCCCAATCAAAAGGTTGTGAGTTCAAATCCCAGAGATACAAATATATTCTAAATAAGATGAATTTTGGACGTGGTTTTAAAAAAAACGCCTTTTCTTTGGTATAAGTCGTGTAAAAACAGTAATTATTTAGTAAAAATAGACTATTTTCATGTAGTAAAAATACGGTTAAATGTGCGGCAAAGTCATCGATAATCAATGAAAGGAACAGTTTGTGTTCGCGAATTCTCTGAGGATCGACTGTGTTTATTTCTACAATAACTTTAATAAATATTATTGTTGTCTGACTTTCTATTTTTCTTCATTAATAATAATAATAATAATACATTACATTTATATAGTGCTTTTCTGGACACTCAAAGCGCTTTACATTATGAGAGAGGGATCTCCTCCAGAACTCCCACCACACACACCAGTGTACTGGTGGAGACAGAATGATGAGTAGATATGGGGACGTTTAGGAGGACGTGATGGTCAGAGGGTGAATTTGGGCGGGAGGACGAGGACACGTCTCAACTCTTATTCCACAGTCATCCTGGGATTTCTAATGACCACAGAGAGTCTCGCTTTAACGTCTCATCCGAAAGACGCTGCTTTTTTGACAGTATGGTGTCCCGCATCACTATACAGGGGTTTTAGGACCCACACTGACCACAGAATAAGCGCCCCCTGCTGGCCCTCACTAACACCTTTACCAGCAGCAACCTAGTATTCCCAGGAGGTCTCCCATCCAGGTACTAACCACACTCACCCCTGCGTATCTCCAGTGAGGAAACAGTATTAGGATACAGGGTGATACGGCTGCTGGTTATTACGAAAGGAACCTTGGATTAAATCTGAACATGTCTCAGGAAGGATCCTGGATTTCTAAAACTACTAAAAAAAAAAGCATTTTCTAATTTGTATTAGACTAATATGGGGATGTGGTAGAGCTCAGTGGTTATAAGGCGTTGCACTTAAAGGTCGCAGGTTCGAATCCATCCAACACCACCACCACCATTAGTGGGCCCTTGAGCAAGGCCCTTAACCCTCAATTGCTCAATTTGCACTGGATAAAGGCGTCTTCTGAATGCTGTAAATGTAAAATGGACACCTCAGCAGGTGTGAGGTTGAGGCCCCCGTGCTTAGGGGCCCTGTGCTGTTCTGGGATTCGAATTTACAACCTTCAGATCCATAGGTATCTTTAAGAACTAAGCTCTGACCCTCACCTATATAGCTAGACCACACACACACACACACACACACACACACACACACACACACACACACACACACACACACACACACTGAAACTTGAAACAGCAGGAAATCCGAAGCGATCGCGATATTTGATCGTTTTACAAACAGTGCAACCAAAGTTCGTGGAAAACTACACATGGCTTGACCCACTCCATTTCCCAACCAGCACCTCCCGGGCCTCCACCGCAGGGCCTCCCAACACCCCCCCCCCCCCACACCACACACACACACACACACACGCCCGGACCGGATTTCTGGACCTGCGCCCGTGCTCAGAAACAGCCTTCACACTCGGCCACACAGGTGCGAAAAAGCCCTTAAGGCCGTCGCCTACGCCACAACACATTCCTGCAGCGGCGCCACGCGATGACGAGGAGGACATCCGAGGTTTATAGAACGCCTAACACGGATCCAGAGATCAAACCGAGACGGTGTGATATCACGTCCATATCATATCACCGTGAACGAATCCTGCAAATCACATTTCATAATATAACAACCGAGTCGCGTCCCGACCCATCGCGTCCCTTCACGTCCCAGCGCGTCCCGTCCCGTCGTTACGACATGCGGCATTGCTTCCGTCGCATTCTTGCCCCAAAATACCGACCGCATGCCGCGATTTGTATTGTTTACACGCTGATCTTTCAGGCGCGCGCTTCCTCAGTGTGACGGCTCTGTGTTTAAGACTCTCGCCGACCCGCCGTTTATAACCGTTACGTTATCCGGCGGCTAAAACGCCTTATCGCAACTCCCGGCTCGTAATGACGTCACGCGTGTCGTTCTTGCAACATTTCGCTGCAGCTGAAATTCCGCTGCAGCTGAAATTTGACTTCCTGTTTTACTGACGCAATGTTATGCACATGACGCACACACACACACACACACACACTACAGGCAATGTTCTCCCAGCTCCCAGAACTCTGGCTAGGATCTATTCGAGACCTGCATTCTGGAGCTGCCGGGACAGAGTGCGAAATACGGACGTCACAGTAACTCCTCCGCTATTTATTTATTTATTTTAACGAGGCATTACTGCCAGATGAGACGTCTGTCCCGAGCGCCGGCTCCATATTTAACGCTGACCCAGTCGTCAGGAAGCAGGACAGGAATATAAGCTGCAGTGGAAGTCAGGACACATGGAAGTCCTTTATGTGAGACATGGGACGCCCCTCCCTGCAATAAAAGCAGCTCAGCTAACAGTTCAGACGTCAGCGTAGTCCGATGTCTCCGGGTCCGCCGTAAATGTCAGCGGCAACTAATTCATTCCTGCAACCTCGCACGAACGTAATAGCGAGCAGATTGAAGGATCGTCCCGGCTGCCTTTTTAACTCCGCAGTCCTTCTGTAAGCCCAAGTTGCCGCTCGTTCCGGTCCGAGTCTCGAACGTAGCGCAGGATGGAAACGCGTCGTCGGCCATAAACGCCGGCTCGGAGACGCGCCAACAATTAATAGGATCGTTTAGAATCCGGTCGACTCATAAAACCCGTTTTACCGTCCCCCCACCGTGCTTTATTTACTCACATACAGGGCATCATTGTACACTTTTCTTTTAACACGGATGGCGTGAACTCGCCGCACACGGCCGAGGATCCGCAGGTTCGGAACTCCAGCCAAGCGTGGCGTTAAAGCCGGCGTGACGATGTGACAGAACGCACAATTACACTTTCTTTTTTTCTCTACAACACAAAGACTCGCTCAGGTGTGGGAATTCGCCTCCGGGTTCATTCTGCTTTTATTTATTTATTTATTCATTCATTTATTTATTTTTCACCAGTGTTGGTTGGGTGTGTTGTGGGATTTTTGGGTTTGTGTGTGTGGTGTGTGTGTGTGTGTGTGGGGGGGGGGTCATTCTCGGAAGCCCACCGCATAAACAACAGCATTTTTAAACAATAACAGTTAGATGTTTATCAAGTTTTGTGCGTTTTTGTTGTTTTTTTTTGGCCTTTCGTTTGCGTTTTCAGGCTCAAGTGGGGTACGGTGGCGTAGTGGTTAGCATGTTCACCTCACACCGCCAGGGTCCGGGTTCGATTCCCGTCTCGGCCATGTGTGTGTGGAGTTTGTGCATGTTCTCCCCGTGCCTCAGGGGGTTTTTCTCCGGGTTCTCCGGTTTCCTCCCCCGGTCCAAAAACATGCACGGTAGGTTGATTGGCACCTTGGAAAATTTGTCACCTTAGTGTATGAATGTGTGTGTGTGTGTGTGTGTGTGTGTGTGTGTGTGTGTGTGTGTGTGTGTGTGTGTGTGTGTGTGTGTGTGTGATGGGTTGGCATTCCATCCAGGGTGTATCCTGCCTTAATGCCCATAGACGCCTAAGATAGACTCCCCGTGACCCGAGGGAAGATCGGATATAGCGCTAGAAGATGAATGAATGAATGAATGATTCAGGCTCAGAGGAACGTTATCGGAACGTTCAGTTATACCGTTGTGAGAAGGCTGTTTGTTTGTTTGTTTGTTTGTTTGTTTGTTTTCATAGCAGAGTAAAAATCGCTGCAAAGATCCGAAGCGGTTTAATTATGAATAATTCTCGAACGTTTGGAACTTTCTAACATTGCAGAGATGTTAAAGATGCGCTCTTTACAATTGTGCAATAAAAATATGTGCAATGCGACGTTTTATTGATCGAAATGTTTACTTTCTTTATTTAAATGTGTAACTGTCAACAAAACAAACGATTTGTAAATACTTGTTGTTCACGGTGGAATCGTCCTTGGTTGTAGTGAGGTTAGGAGCTCAGTGGAAAAGGCAGCGAGGCTCAGAACCGGAAGATCTCAGGTTCAAATCCCAGCATCACCAAGCTGCCAGTAGTGGGGCCCTTCAGCAAGGCCCTTAACCCTCATGTGCTCTGTTGTAAGTCGCTCTGGATAAAAGCGTTTGATAAAACATTTATGTGAGACGAAAAGCTTCCAGTTCGTCTCGTCATGCCGTCATGTGTCATGCTTAGAGTTCAGGCTGAGTGGGTGTCGTTTTTGGCTCGAAAACACCCCCCCCTCCTCCCCTCCCCCACAGCCCCACCCTCGCTCTCTCTCTCTGTACCACCTCACTGATCTGCCCACCTCACTCAGCAGGAATGTGACACTTCGCTCAGTGGAATGTGGGACTGCCACAAACTTTGCATTGTTCGTTACCAGCGGCAGAATCGAGGGGCCCAACGGCAAAACCTGCCCACAGAGCCCAGAGCGCCCCCCAGAGGCAGTTACACGGCTCAAACCTACCCCATACAACAATCCACATACACATTTTATCCCTCAACCCCGACACAGGGGTCCTTTTCTGTAACAGTAAATGAACTTCAGTTTTATTGTGGAGATTTTATGATTATTTAGATTTTTTTTTTTTTGCTAGATTTGTTTATTTTTGTTTGGCACCGTACAGCATGACTTTTCAATCCCATAAATATATATATTTTTTATATTCATTGCTATTGAAATAGAAAGATGTACTTACTTTTGCACAAGTGTTGGACTTCGATACGATACCCTGCTTAATTATCACGATACCAATACCAATTCGATACTGCGGCAAAAAAAGGGAAACTAATTAATACATTTGATTAATAACACACACAATGTTTGTATCATGGCAAAAAAATAAACAACTAAAAATAAACTAAATATGAAAATGAATTGTAATTTTTAATTATTTACAAAATAAAAAAACAAACAAAAACAAACCATGCACTACACTGCCCCCTATAGTCAACCACTTGAACTACCAATGTCATTTTCTGAAGTACTAGAACTAATAAAATTAAAGAGGATATTGCGATACACGTCTTATACCGGTATATCACGCAACACTAGTTTAACATATGTATGTGTCGCTGGGTGAATAATGAGAATTATAATTATTAATAATAATTACTATTAATTAATAATTATAGGTTGAATGATAGCAATTTCTTTTTATGATTATTGATAGCAAGGCTTAAATTATAATCGATTAAAATATTTATATTTCATTTTATATTTCATTTTTTTTGTAAAAAAAAAACATGTAAAAAAAAAAAAAAACAGATCTATAAACAGAACAGATATAAAACAGAAAAAAGTGCTAAATAAAATATGGACAAATAGAATTCTATGAATATATTTATTAATATAAGTGATAGATATATAACGCACCCCGTGCAGCATGCAGACTCGAGTACAAACAGGAATCACGCGATGTTCCGTGTTTCGCCTCTAGAGGTCGCTCTCGTAATGACAGCGGAAGAAGGCAGAAAAACCGCGGTTTCAATCGATCAGCTATCGAGCGTTTGAGTTTATTATTAAACTCATATATTATATATTATATATTATTATATATATATTATTATATTATACGAGTTTCCAGTGCAGTTTGGGGATCTGCTTTAAACATCGAACAGCAGAAACGTCGATCTGAACACGAACTCAACGTACGCGACGTTTTATTCCTCCGAACTGAATAAATACATGATCTGTGTGAAGTTTGGGTTTTATGACAGGTTCGATCACCTTCTGGCTTCAGAGTGAGCGCACACACACACACACACACACCACACACACCACACACACACACACGTTTAGAAAAACGAGGGGCTTTTCCTCAGAAGACGGGCCGTTATTAAAAAGCTTCTCTGTGTGGAAGGAAGACTCACAGCTTTCTCTGAAACACTTGACCAACATTCTATTTTTGCACCTCACTGCCGGTGAGAGAGAGAGAGAGAGAGGAGAGAGGGGAGAGAGAGAGAGAGAAAGGGCGTTGTGGTTCGCACCGCTCGACACAAATCCCAAAATACCTCAGAGCAGGAACTTCAGCAAAGTGCAAATGTGGCTCGGTGTAGGACGAGGCCGGGGTTTCGGAATCCAGGTGCCTACGGGGCATTTGGGTTTGTTAGCGCACTCGATACAGACGTAGATTACAGCTGGGTGTCAGGAGCAGGCGTAGGACTGAACCCTGAACAAACCCTGCACCATCAGCACGGAAGGGCAACGTGCAAAAAAGCAGCGCGCCTTCTCCCCTAGCCGCCCACACCCAGCCGGCGTGCAGTATCTCACAACTCACCGCGAGTCCACAGCACGCCTCCGGACACAGAGCGCACCAAACAAACACTTTACCCACAAACCTCTCAAGTGCCCTCCACCAGAACCTAATACAGACATGAAAACCCAAATACACAAAAGTATACGGGCACCAGCGTGTGTGTGTGTGTGTGTGTGTGTGTGTGTGTGTGTGTGTGTGTGGGTGAGAGATAGGAAACTCGTTCTGAGCTTTATTCTAAAAATGTAATCTACATGAGTTTCATTTTAAATGCTAATTAAAGGCTCATTAAAAAGGAATTTTTTTCCCCCAATACATATTCCGGATGAATATTTTTCATTTAATTAGTAAATTTCATTTATTTATTCGTTCCTTTTTCTATCCACCCTAAAAAAAAACACCAGATCAAAGCATTTTCTAGCTGCGTCGTGTTTAAAGCACCAGAATGAACATTATTTACACTAACGATGACATTTACATCCAGAGCAACTTATAATTCTCATTCACACGACTTTTGAGGCGCTTGCTCAAGGGTTATAACGGTTATTCAGGTTGGTGGGATTTGAACTCATGCCCTTCTGATCATATATATATATACTCAACGTTGTAAAAAAATAAATAAATAAAAGCTGATTTAATTGAATAAAGAGTGAGAAGCA
>JACRUU010000023.1:442500-447500 GCA_030449085.1 Kryptopterus vitreolus
TTCCTCCCGGATAGAGAGAATGTGATTGGATGAGATATAAACATATAACATTCCCACACACTCATAACCGATCCATCGCACCTGCACACGACACACACACACACACACCACACTCCAGCGAGGACGTAACCAGTGTTACTCTCAGTGATTTATACACTTATTTATACACTCGTTTATCAAACATGTGTTTTCTCTCCATCCTCCGTAAATGACGATGCAGTCGCAGTTCTGTAGAGACTCGTTTCAGTAAATCAGAGATCGACGCCTAAACTTTCATCCTTAATGCTGTTTTTTACCCTTAAATTTAAATTCATTTTACTTTTATACTTTATGTCATTTTGAAACCTTTTACACTTTTATCCGAGTTAAAAATTGATCTTTTGATATCTTGGCTTTTTAAACTCTAGTATCTACACTTCTACCTGACGAACGAATGGGACACTTTTCACACCAGTGTATTTCAGTGTTTTTTAGTGTTGTATAGCAATTTTATATATTTATTTATACTTTTCAGAAGGTCTGAAAACAAAATATGGGAAACAAAATAGAAGACAAAATAAAATATGGAAAACAAAATAAAATGTAAAAAAATATTATAATTGTTATAATAAGCTTTATACAAATATAATAATAATAATATATTAGTGGTTTAGCACGTTCGCCTCACACCTCCAGGGTCCGGGTTCGATTCCCATCTCGGCCATGTGTGTGTGGAGTTTGTGCATGTTCTCCCCGTGTCTCAGGGGGTTTTTCTCCGGGTTCTTTGGTTTCCGGTTTCCTCCCCGGTCCAAAAACATGCACGGTAGGTTGATTGGCACCTTGGAAAATTGTCCCTAGTGTATGAATGTGTGTGTGTGTGTGTGTGTGTGTGTGTGTGTGTGTGTGTTGGGTCCTGCGATGGGTTCCCTCTAGAGTGTATCCTGCCTTCCTTAATGCCCATAGACACAGACTTCCCTGTGACCCGAGGGAAGATCGGATAAAGCGGTAGAAGATGAATGAATGAATGAATGAATGAATAATAATAATAATAATAATAATAATAAAATCGATTCTGGTCCTTCCTGATGCTCTTGTTAGTGTTGTCTCCATGCAGAGTCAGGCTTCCGGTGGATGGATGGAGATGGTTGGATGGATGGAGATGGATGGATGATGGATGGATGGATGGATGGATGAATGGAGATGGATGGATGGAGATGGATGAGACTTCACTGGGTCACAGAGATCCGTGTAGGTGTAGATGCTCTTCTAAAGACGAGTCACGCATTAGGTTCAGGTTTCTACCACAAGGTGGCGCTAGGTTCCTGTCGAAGCCTCCCAGGTGGCACTCAGGACTGACACAATGGTGCTGAACACTGCACAGAGATGACTGATGCTTTCTCTCCATCATTTTCCTCCGTCCCTTTATTAAACATCTCCATGACCAATAAACTAAAGCGCTCTGCATTTCACCAACCAATCAGATGCACGGAACAGAATGCCTCATTAAGAAATGGAATGACGTCGTCACTGATTGATCATTAGTGTGTTATTAATATTTACTTAAAATATTTTTTAAATGTGTATATGTTGTGTGTGTGTGTGTGTGTGGGGGGGGGGGGGGGGGTGCGGGGTTTGGGGGGAGGGGGGGGGGGGGGGGGGGGGGGGTTATGCCTTTCCTGCAGGAGCTCCATCCTCCTCTTCTTCTCTCTCCTTCTACTACGTCACGCGGTGCTTTCCACAGTGGGCGTGTCCGCAGCCGGCATATTTCATTCATAAATCCACTTTAACGCCGTTACAGTGAAATAAACGCGGCTGGCTGGTTTTGGGTTTATTCCTCTCCTCCTCCTCCTCCTCCTCCTCATCCTCCTCCTCCTCCTGCTTCTCCTTCTTCTTTTACATGGATCAATCAGCAAATTACACCTAGGTAAGCCTAATGTACATGTTTTCTTCTTCTCTTTTCCTTTTCCTTTCGCATTTGCTGTGCATTTGAATAAAGCTGAGTTTTAGACACGCATTCGGTTTCATGGGAGGTTTCCTAAAAACCGAGATAGACACGATGATGATGATGGTAGGAAATGGGAGTAGCTTATATATATATATATATATATATATATATATATATATATATATATATATATATATATATATATATAGAGAGAGAGAGAGAGAGAGAGAGAGAGAGAGATAGATAGATAGATAGATAGATAGATAGATAGATAGATAGATAGATAGCATAGATTTAGGCATAGATTAGATGATTTCTGTAAATATTACAATGTAAATATTTATATAAGGTTATATTGGCTGTGTTAGAGACGTAAAACGCTCCAGTACATTATCAGGACATTCCTAAGAAATACAAAGCAGTTTAATAGCCTTCAGGATGCATGAAATGCTTCTTTTGGATGCATGTGATCCGTGCTGTGGTATCATCACACACACACACACACACACACACACACACACACACACACACACACACACACACACACACACACACTTACGTTTATACACGTCACATACTTTTACCTCGTATTTATTGATTTATATATTTATTTATTCCCAACCACAATCTTAACCCCTTATGGATGTATTTTAGCTTTAAAACCAGGACTTCAGGAACATAATGGACTCCCAAAAAAAACTGCCCCCCCCCCCAAAAAAAACACATATTTGGAATTATTAAATGCCATTTAAAAAAAACTTCATGCAAATGAGCGAGATTTCATTTCATTCACTTCTGTTTCTTTTTCTTTTTTTTATGTAACATAATGTTGTTGGGGAATCAAGCAGCAGCGAGGCAATAATGCCTCATCCATTTCATATGTGTGTGTGTGTGTGTGTGTGTGTGTGTGAGAGAGAGAGAGAGAGAGAGAGAGAGAGAGAGAGAGAGATAATGTTGAGCTGTTATGAGGCAGTGGGTGGGCAGGGACAGGCTAAGTATGCAGCAGGATCCGAGAGCTTTTTTACAGCGAGACACACACTGAACGCTGCTTACTTGCACATTCACACACACACACACACACACCGCACACACACAAATCTCAATCAGTGAAAGAACAGGGAGTGCACACACACACACACACACACACACACACACACACACACACACTCAGCAGTGGAAAGAACAGGGAGTGCACACACACACACACACACACACACACACACACACACACATCGCTCTGCATGTTGCCTTTTCCCTGCTGCATGAGGGAGAGGAAGTGCTTGGAAGGTGAGATTATTTGTGTTTGTGTTTGTGTTTGTATCTGTCTGACATATGTGTTTTATAAGGCTGATAGAGAGAGAGAGAGAGAGAGAGAGAGAGAGAGAGAGAGAGTAGGGTTTGTGTTTGAGGCAGAAGCTGCAGCGTTAATGGTATTATCTGATAAGAAACACATGCTGCAGGGCCTCGTCTGCAGAAAAGGCTGGGATGGTAATAGGGCTTGTAACCGGGAGAAGCAGAGGGAACAGAGGGAGAAGCAGAGGGAACAGAGGGAGAAGCAGAGGGAACAGAGGGAGATGTAGTGCGTGTGATGTAGGAGGATTTTATGATGCATAGAGGAAGAAAGCGGTTCCTCGGACATTCCTGCATGTTGGAATGTAAGCATGTGTCCTGATCAGTGTGTAATGTCTTAGTAACGCTCTGTAACGTCGGGGATCCGTGGGATCCGTGGGATCCGTGGGAGTGACAGCACTTTGCAGAAGTTCTCGCATGGTTGTAAAGATCCACGATCCTCGTACAAAATCTCTGTACGGAATAAGTACTCACACTGTGGGCTTTTATTCAAAGTTGTAAAAGCTGGAGCGGACTTTACAGAGTCGTGTCTTTCTCAGGAGGACGCACCTGCCGACCTGGACCATGAGCAATGAGTCTGCCGTCTGGAAAAACCTAACCGAGAACCCCACAGTGAGTCCATCTCTCCTCCTCGTCCTCCTCCTCCTGCTCTCTCTCTCTCTCTCTCTCTCTCTCTCTCTCTCTCTCTCTCTCTTTCCCCGTGACATGTCATTAGGGGTAAAAGGTGTTTTTTTTCCATCCTCTTATTCCATCCTCACTCTCTCTGGAAGCATCTTCAGACATGCAAATAGAAAATATCCTGTTCTGTGTCCTCTGTAATCAAATTCATGGCCTGATGTAAACAGATTAGTCCTGTTCGGTTAAATTGGAGTTGGTTAACGTTCAGGCTTTATCTCCAATTACCGGCGTCATCTGGATCATTTTATTAATGAGGGAAATCATGAGGCTGTGTTTCAGATTTGTTTAGGTAGAGAACAAACACACACACGTTTTGTCCAGACGAAATTTCTTTTACAGAGATTTAGCGATCCATGCGCGAGAAATTCCCACTCGGATAACAAAGTTTGGATAAACGTAGAACCTTACATTTGTTTTTTTTTTTTTTTGTAGCCTGACAAACTCCTAAAGAAGGAAAAGTCTTGAGAGGAAACGGATTGTAAAGGAACTCATTCTTTATCCTCAGTGTTATATATCAGCGAGGTGATCGGCTGCTGCGGGGTCGAGTGCACGACGGTCATGCTTATTGTAGTCTTGTGCATTTGTCGTTTATCTTCATGGTTCTTGAGTTTAACCGTCCAACAGCAGCAGAGAAAAGAATTCCATGCAGAAGAACGGGAGAAGAAAAAAAGAACTGATAGAAAGAGAAAAGGAGATAAGGATTAACGTCTCTTTATTACTAGTATTATTATTATTATTATTATTATTATTATTATTATTATTATTATTATTATTATTATTATTATTATTATTATTATTATTATTATTATAGTATTGTTTATTTTACTATTATTATTATTATTATTATTATTTATTATTATTATTATTATTATTGTTATTTTATTATTATTATTAGTTATTATTATTATTATTGTTATTATTACTATTATTATTATTATTATTATTGTTATTATTATTATTATTATTATTATTATTATTAGTTATTATTATTATTATTATTATTATTATTATTATTATTGTTATTATTACTTATTATTATTATTATTAT
>JACRUU010000023.1:455000-530000 GCA_030449085.1 Kryptopterus vitreolus
TATTTCTTTTACGTTTCATAGATTTCTGCTTTGATGCATATTTGTGCAGAAATCACCATCCGCGTGGACGAGTCCGAGTGTCTGTCGGCAGCCAGCTCCCACGACATGGAGACCGAGCGCTTCCTGTCCACGGCAAGCACGGGTCGGCGCGTCTCCTTCAACGAGGCCGCCCTCTTCGACCACAGCAAGAAGGCACAAGAGAAAGGCAGAAGGTCCATAACCTGCTCACCTTAAGCATGTCTTATAGACACACTAATGTGGACGCCTGGGCCTGAAATTGGTACGAGACGGGAAGGAAAAGATTTCCAAACAAGTCTTTTGGCGCAATGATTTATAAAGGCCTGCACTCCCTGTGACTGTGCGTGCAGTGGTGTGCTGCCACCTGGTGGTGTGTTACAAAACTAGTCTCGAAAAAGCCGACGACGTCCTTTTTGAACATCATATTGTGTATTTAGTCTCCATTTGCTCTTATAATAGGCTCCACGCTTTCAGAATGACGGTCAGGAGATAAAGCGAGAAGGGGGGTGCAGTAACACTCCAACCCATGTAAAGCAGATCTTCTTTGGAGACGGATTTATTTGGGAAAAATGTCAGAGCGCAGGGTCCGCCGTGATACAGCGCCCCCTGGAGCACAGAGGGTTAAGGGTCTTGCTCAAGAGTGGCAGCTTGGTGATACCTGGAGCTCGAACCCCCGACCTTCCCGACAGTAACCCAGCGCTGAGATACTGTGTGTCCCTCTGTGCTGTATGTGTGGGGTAAAAAAAAAACAGGTTTTCCAATAGAAAACACAGTTGATTTGAATCTCTGCATTTCCATCTGTTCATTCTGATTCATAAAGTGTAATGCAGATATAAGTCACGGATAAATATATAAAGCGTCGTCAGCGTGTCAGTGTGTATTACTGTAGCATATGTGTCGTATATGAATCACAGTCCAGCCTGCGTTTACCAACGACTACAAACTCCCACACCATCCAATTCATATTCCTGCTCTCGTATTCTTTTCCTCTGCGCATTTGGGAACGGTTTCGTTTTGACATCTCAGCGTCCGCCTGCCCTTTAGGTACACGCTCACCGAGGGGGACTTCCATCACCTGAAGAACGCCAGACTCACACACCTCCACCTCCCGCCGGCCGCCCTCAAGATCGTCACCATCCACGAGTGTGAGTCATCGGAGAACAACATCGCCATGACAACGCGGCCTGTCGCTAAATCCAGCCTCTCCATCTTCCAGGTGACACGCAGCGGGATTCGGCATGACGTATGCTTTACCATACTCTATATGATAGGATGACCCGGTCATGTGATGTGTGCTTCTTGAACATTTCTCCGGCAACGTGCGAATGTCATGTGTCATGTCATGTCATGTCATGTCATGTGAACTCCTCATGATGCTCAAGATCCAGGTCTTTTTTTTTTTTTTTTACCAATCAGATTACACAACATTAAGGTGTGTAGATGGGAATCTCGGCGTAGATATCGAAAACTTTATAATGGTCAGTGATGGGAATGTTACTCTGGAAATGTAACAGGTTACAGATTACAAATGACGCTAGTCAAAATGTAATAAGTCGTGTAACTTTTCAACAGCGTTAGAAAAGTAAAGTAACTGATTACATGTGATTACTTTCATTTGTCCACTAGGTGGCGCTCGGTAAAACGTGCGATATATTTTCGGAATTGAGCTGCGGCAGAATCAGATTGTTGACCGGGAAGGGCGGTCGCGTGCGGACCAAAATTCGGGGGCGGGGGGGGGGTGGGGGGGGGGGTGGGCGGGGGTTTGGGGGGGGGGTGGTGTTACACGGTGGTCGTTTGAATTTGTAATCTTGAACATTTTCTAAAATAACTGTAATTTAATGACATCGGAGTGACAGTAACGGATTACTTTTATTTTGTAATTAAATGACGTAACGCCGTTACATGTAACTCGTCACTCCTTGACACTGTCACAAGGCAGCTTTACACAGTTAATTATGGCGTGTGGGAACGGAAAGCAGCGTGTCCCGGATTGTTCAGGAAGCCGAGGCGACGGTGATGTGCGGAAAAACTCTTGAGAGGAACCAGACTCAGAACAGAGAACCCCATTGTCATCTGAGTGTAGACAGACAACAGTAGTCCCACTGTGTGTGTTATCAGACGTAACCTGAAGGGCGTCTCCATGGCAGTGTGGACGTGTCCCCGGTCTCCAAAGTGTCTAAGGCCGTGTCATTCATTTTATTCATTCATTCATTCATCTTCTACCGCTATGTCCGATCTTCTCGGGTCATGGGGAGCCTGTGCCTATTAAGGCAGGATACACCCTGGATGGAATGCCAACCCATCGCAGGACACACACACACATTCACACACACATTCATACACTAGGGACAATTTTCCAAGGTGCCAATCAACCTACCGTGCATGTTTTTGGACCGGGAGGAGGAAACGGAAACCGGAGAACCCGGAGAAAAAAAACCCCTGAGGCACGGGGAGAACATGCACAAACTGCACAAACTCCACACACACATGGCCGAGACGGGAATCGAACCCGGATCCTGGCGGTGTGAGGCGAACATGCTAACCACTAAACGACCGTGCCCCTCATTCATTCATTTTATAATGAATATAAAGAAAAAGAGTCACAGCAATGGTGTTCTCCTGACAGTCTTTCGTTTTGAAACTCCGACTGGATCTCAGTGTCAAAACGGTGACCTTTAAACTGGATCGTCATCTTCCGCAGGAGCCAAACCTGGCGAGAGGGAAGTGAGATCATGCCGTTTCTGGCCGAGAAAGAAACCAGCATGCGAGGAGAGCTTCATCAGAATTCCATGTTTGATCCTTGTTTAATTTGCTCTCCATGATGGAATAGCGGATGGTCAGAATAGCACCAGCTCCTGCTGTAAACAGGACAACGTCTTTTGTGTCGTGTGTTTGCCATACCACATGATATAAGTGCTACAATCCAGGTCAAATGTTTAAGCCTCGGTTTGCACGTTACGTGTGAAATATTTGTCGAGATTTATCTCAGCTTTTAAAGGCACTGATGTGTTTTTTGCTCTCAGCCTCCAATGCGTCCACTGCCACAGACTGCTCTCAGGAGCCTCAGTCCCAGTTCAGCTCTGCCAGGCGATTCCCTCAACTCCACTGTGGATACCAGCTTCTGTGAAAGCCCACCATCTCCCAGTCCAGAACCTCCAAGACCAGGCCTGGTGAGATTTACACGTACAGAATTAACCCTTATTCACAGAGATTTACATTTGCAGCATTTGCCAGACGCCCTAATCCAGAGCGACTTACAACTGAGGTTTAAGGGCCTTGCTCAAGGGCCCACTAGTGGCAGCTTGGTGGTGGTAGTGGGATTTGAACCCGTGTTCTTCCGGTCCAGAGTCTAACACATTAACCACTGGGCTACACACCTCCAACAGTTTATGCTTTTATTACCTAAGTCTTCTGCACAACTTTATTCCTTTATTCCTGTCTGGTGTGCTCTTTAGTCTTCATAGTGCAGTTTGTTCACTAATGTTCTCAAACATGTCATGCCTTCACAGCTGTAATTATACTGGGATTTAAATATTAAATGTATTAAACACAGGTAAACTCTTATTACTAATTAGGTGACTTGTGAAGGCAGTTGATTGCACCAGGATTGTATTGAGGGGTATCGGAGTAAAGGGTGGGGGAAAGGGGGTATATATATATATGCATGCCACACTTTTTCACATTATTCTTTATAAATATACCTTTACCCTCATGTATCTTCACAATCTGTATCTGAGATAAAGTATCTGAGATAATTTATGTTGGTCTATCACATCAAATCCCAATAAAATAGCTTTAAGTTTGCACTTGTAATGTGAGAAAATGCGTAAGGCGTCTCTAAGTCATAAAACTGAGCAGATTTGGGGTTGAGGGCTCTTGGGGTTTATATTTGGCATTGTTGTTCATGTTCCTCCTCAGATGGATGTTAGAGGAGCAAGCCTGAGAAACGGTGGCAGCCCAGGCACCGGGCGAGATGTGGCAGCTGCTTCCTCTTCAAGTGGCATCCCTCAGGGTCCGGTATTGCATTTCTTCACTAAGCTGAGACGACACGCCAGTCTGGAGGGAGCCAGTCCTTATCTTAAGATTAAGAGATGGAAGTTTGACAGCAACCAGAGAGCCTCCAGCCTGGACACCAGGGGTGAGATACACCACATCTATTATAGCATTGAGAATATTCAGTGTCGGTATGAAAAGAAAGTGTGTAAATAATATATGCTATTTATTTGTATTTTTGTTTTCCATCGTTTTTGAAGCTGGAAGTCATAAACCTTGGGCCGAGTGTGCAGTCATACATATCTGCACTGATAGATGTATGAGTTGGTATCAAAAAGAGACCAGATGGATGCACAAGACTGCACGTACAGTCACAGGGAGCACCGACATGTATAAGCATGTAAATAGGAAGCTGATATTATTACACACCCACCTTAAAGGCCATACTTGGCTCCTGCACTTTTGATTTGCCCTCTTCCTGAAGTGGCAGAAGGCGCTAACACTGTGAGTTCTGTATTATTGTGCAAGGGGACCGTTTTAAATGTGATAGTGTGTTAAAAGAGAAAAACAAAAAGTACTTGCTCATAACCAAATCTAGGCTCGAAACCTTTTACTGCCACGTCGTTTATATAAATGATCATATATTATCTAATGTACTTACTGTAATCTATATGTTAATCTTTTCTGATACCATATATATTCTCTAACTTATCATTCATGACAGGTTAAGATTTCATGCACTCGATCTAATGCATTATTGTTTCTATAGTTAAGGCATGGCCAAAGTCCGGCCCGGGGACCAAATGCCGCCCTTGTTTAAATTTCCCCCCGGCCCGCAGTCTCCGTTATAAAATCAATAATATGCGGCCCGCCTGCACTGTTTACCAACAATATAAAATACAAGAACACAAAAAAAGCTATTTTAATTTAATTTCACCAGCCGCACTGTAGCCGCACTCTCGCACAAAGCTCAGAGAAGAAGGAGGCAAAGCGATAAAATTCCACTGTATTTATCAATGAAGGCAAAATAAAATCACATTTTATGGTTTTTATCTTCCCTCGTTTTGTACTTCAGAATAACATCAGTGTTAGTGTTTGTTTTCCTGTTCACAGGATTTGGATTTTTACAGGTTTTTACAGTTTCCATTTAATAGTGAATAATATATAATGTTTCAAATCAACCTAGATATGTTTAATCTTTTAATAAGTTTATATGGCCTTAAAAGTAATTTTAGTAAAAACGTGTTTAGATTTATTTGTGTTATGAAATGGAAATGGAAAGTCGGACATTTGCAATAAAGAAATTATTAATTTGTTAATTTGCATTTTAATGTTCATGGAATGTCAGACTGAACGTCCCCAACATAGTTTCACCTCCCCAAATCTGGCATATACAAAAAGTTTGTACACCCCTGATCTACTTCATTCCCATAGAGTAAACACAGTACCGTAAATTCTGGACTATAAGCCGCTACTTTTTTCCTAGGTTTTGAACCATGCGGCTAATAATAAGGTGCGGCTATTCTGCAGATTTTTTCCCGACCGCTAGGGGCTCTAACCGGAATTAGAATCAAAACTAACACAAAATAAATGCAAAGAAGAAGAATGCGCTAGTTCCTCTTTAGCAGATATAAGTGTGTAGAAGCGGATAGAAGGAGGACAAACTCTATCTTTACAAGGTTAAGGTGACGTGATTTCACACACAGGAGAAATGAAGATAAATACTGTAAATAGCGCTTATTTTCTCTTGGTTCTGTCCCGTTTTAATCAGCAAAGTTGCTGCTCGGTGCTCTCTCTCCTCCCCTGCTCTTCCCCCCCCCCCCACACACACGCACACACACCACACACACACAACACACACACACAAAATGAGACCAAAGTTGTTCTTGATTTTCCCTCTCCCGATATAAGCCCGGTTCACCCTACAATCCCCGTCCGGGCTCGTAGCACATACCTAGTGTCGTGGACACGGACGCTCGATATATGTTTATGCCTAACCTTTGTCTGTTCCCGATTCCCGGACTCCTGCTCTCCGGTACTCCCGGTACCACGGCGCGCAGAGCGCAAGGCTCCCTAGCCTGTCTGGCCGCTCCGTATGAGCGGCGTCTCCTGAGTTCTTTATTCTAATAAATCCTGTTTTGTATGAATTCCGGATCTCCGCGTCTCTGTGCAGCGTCCACCGTTACACCGTGTTAAAATACAGGTTAGGAAAGGATCTATTTAGGTACATACATGTACATTTACAATTCAAAAGCGGATGCGGCTTGTATGCAGGTGCGGCTTATTTATTATTTTTTTGGGGTTTTTTTTTCAAATAGAGCGGATGCGGCTTATATGCAGGTGCGCTTTATAGTCCAGAATTTACGGTAATTAAAAATTGCTGCGATTATCAGAGTAACAAAAACAGGCACATTGCATTGGGATGCATAAAAGTGGTAACTCGGTGGTTAAAAGTGATTAGATGGTTGTTAGTTCAGATTCCAGCACCAGTAAACAGCTCGATTCTGTAGCACATTGAAGAGACGTATGAAAAAGCCATTAATGTGATTATAAGTCACTACACTAATATTTCTAATTAAAAAGCCGTTCGTCACTCTCTGACCAATGTGTGTGTGTGTGTGTGTGTGTGTGTGTGTGTGTGTGTGTGTGAAAGAGAGTAAGAGGGAGTGCTTTTTTTTCTTTTTTTTTTGTCTCCAATGCCGGCAGATGGCCGGAAGACTTCTTTCATGCATGAGGCAGCAGTTTTGCTTTTTAGCCAAGTTGAGCAAAAAAGCAACTTGTCTGTTAAGACACCTTTAATGCACCAGTTCTGCGTTTTTATCTTTACAGTTTAATTTAAAAAAAATCACAATGCAGTTGCTGATAATGATAATCTCATGTTTAATGATAATCTCATGTCATTTTTCATGCTCTTGCTGTGTTCCTCTATGTGTCCTTTGTGTTTTGTTTTTTTTCCCCTTCGCTTTATTCCAGGGCCAGTGCTGTCATGGAGATGCTAGCATACTAGATGCTTGTAGTGTCTGTGATAATTAGCGTTGGATAAAACTAAGACTAATATTTCAACATCTCCGGATGCCACAGTAACCGGACTAATTTTATTTTATTTTATTTTTAACTTCATGCAAGCAAAAGATCTTACTGGAAATATCTGGTATCTGTCTTTACATTTTAATGTCATTTTTCATGAGTGTTAAAAATACAGACACGTTTCATGTTATTGAGTTTTATAGTATTTTCTCTGTTGAGTCGGGTTCCTCTCAAGGTTTCTTCCTGTTCCCAGGGAGTTTTTCCTTGCCACCGTCGCTTCGGCTTGCTCAACAAGAAACAATTAGTGCTAAACTGATTTTCACTTTTCAAACATTAGTATTATGTAAAGCTGCTTTGGGACGATGACACATTGTAAAAAGCGCTTTATAAATAAAATTGAATTGAATTGAATTGAATAGTAGGGACGCGCCAAACCGATACCGACAATCCAGCTCAGATTAAAGCCGAGGTATTGGCCTGGTTTACGTTGGCACAAAACGATGCACTATAACACCCCAGCCAACAGGGGGAACATTCTGCGTTTGGATGAGAGAACAGAACTCGCCCATACCAGCAGGTGGCAGTAGTCTGTATTCCGGATGCGTTTGAGCGGTGAATATATAAAGAATAGCATTAATGGATAATCCATAATCCATTAATAATGGACTTTTTCAGTCACGTCTACTGCTGACGGTCTCCTCCTACGCAAAAGAGACCCCGATGAATGACAAAAATAAAAGAAGAAAAAACAAAAGAACTGGGTTAGATCTCAGCCCTTTATCATGGTGATCTGATGGTCTTTGTTGTCTTGATTTGACAAAGCCATGGTAATATTGCATTAACGTTACATTTACAGCATTTGTCAGATGCTCTCATCCAGAGCGACTTACAACTGAGCAATTGTGGGTTAAGGACCTTGCTCAAGGGCCCACTAGTGGCAGCTTGGTGGTAATGGGATTCGAACCTGCGATCTTCCGATCTTCTGGTCCAAAGGAAAATGCCTTAAACACTGAGCAACCACCAAAATAATCCTCTGGTTAAATCAGGTGAGAAGACGAGTGGCAAAAGAAGCGTCGGTTTAACCCCTCCAATCTGAGTTCCCCTTCATGAGCTTCGTTGCCAATTCAAGATGCGGAATCATGCAAAAACAGCCGATGCCATCTGACTCGAGCGAACGATGCAGAACGCCATGAAAACACTAACGGTTGGCCAACATTTAGGGGCGTGTAGGCGTCATTCTGGTGGTGCTGGAGAACTGTTCCAAAGTAAACCAGGTCTATCAGGATCACTTAAATCTAGTACTTGAACGCGACACGCCAAAGGTGCCACCAGCAGCACCACAGGTATATTCATTTGGAAGTCAGAGTAGATGTCTTCATACTTGACCTGCTCTCCTTCTCTTATTCACTAAGAGAACACCTACTCAGCATTCCCTCAGCAGTCAGAGAGAAAGTGGTGGAGAGAAGTGAATTTCTAGGAACGCAGATTAATCACACAGTTAAGACTAACGAAAGGTTCAGACACTAACGAGCCGCCTGGAGCTAATAGCTATTTAAGGTTCTCCATGAAAATAGAAAGGTTGCAGACAAAGCGGATGATAAAACAGGGAGTGTAGTAGATTTAGATAAGATATAAAAGGACCTGCGGAATGTGTTGATGTTCTGCACTCTGTCCTGCAGGATCCCCCAAACGGAAGCCATTCCAGAGGCAGCGAGCAGCCAGTGAAAGCATGGACCAGGAGGAGAACGGTGCCCACCACATCGACCTCATCCAGTACATCGCCCGCACCAAGGACGTGGCTTATTGCTCGCCACGTCTCCTTTCCCCCCCATCCACACCCCCACCGTCCCTCGGCAGGTATCTTTAATTCCCTCCCCATCTGTCTGCTGCAGCAACCATCCATCTCTCCTGCACAAGCCATTCCATGCTGGAGCAATGTCAGTGAGACTTAGAAGGGCATGCTGACCTTGCTGGCACCTATGAAGTTTTATAAGATGGGCCAATTAGTCTTTTGAAGATTGGGTGCTGCTGGGGAAGTGCCTCATCTCAGATACTTGGGATGTGTGCCATCAGTCCATTTACATTTATGGCAGACATTCTTATCCAGAGCAACTTACCACTGAGCAATTGAGGGCTCAAGGGCCCACAAGTGGCAGCTTGGTGGTGGTGGGATTGGAACCTGTGATCTTCCGGTCCAGAGTCCAATGCCTTAACCACTGAGCTCCCACCTCCCTGTTTCATAGGTGATGATTTCATGAGCTTCATCACTGCTTTAACATTTACAATTACTGAGACGACTGGTTATTGGCCATACAACGGTACACCATCTGCGCTTTTGC
This sequence comes from Kryptopterus vitreolus, assembly GCA_030449085.1. Lineage (NCBI taxonomy): Eukaryota > Metazoa > Chordata > Actinopteri > Siluriformes > Siluridae > Kryptopterus > Kryptopterus vitreolus. Next base: position 464,378 of record JACRUU010000023.1, read on the forward strand.
AGTAACATCTGCTTGAATCTGTGTCTGAAGGACACTTTTTACGCACTAACTATTCACCAGTATTCGTGCAAGTTCTCATCACACTGTGTTTGGCAAGCGTGGGATCGTCTTTTGACGCGCTTCATGCATTGCTCTTTGCAGGTTAGAGGTGGAGGTGATGGTGGAGCCAAGCTGCAGCAGAGCGTTGGGTCCTGGGGTGATCGGCCTCACTGCCGAGCACCAAGAAGAAACTCCCGGTACGGGCTGTCGTCGGGAGAGCACAGACCACCAGAGCCTTTATCGTGACATCTGGACCTTGCGTGCCTCTCTGGAGCAGTACATCTCCGACCAGAGCAGCAGCAATGACAAAGACTCAGTGCATAGTGATGCGGACAGCGTATCCTCTCTAAGGCTTAGGGCGGAGAAAGGTGGGTTGCCTAGGTACCCCTCCCAGGGCAATGGGGATGGAATAGAAGGGGGTGCAGAGTTTCCTGGTGATGAAGGTCTGGAGAAAAGAAGGAAACAGGACAGTGTAGACTCTGAAAAAGGGAGCGACGAATCAGGTACCCGGAAACTTCTGCAAATGGATAGTGGCTACGCATCTATAGACGCCCCCTCTCGCGGTCCTGAGGAGGGACGGCTATTCCGGAGCAGCAGTGGTAGCAAGGAGGATTTGGAACCGGCCATGGAACGGAGACACTTCTTCAGCAGGTCTGGCTACAGAGGAACAGTGTCTGAAAGTTTCGACACAGATATCTTGGATGAAGAGCTTGAAGAGGAACCCGCGGGAGCCAGCGGAGGTGGTGGTGGTGGTGGCGGTGATGATGATGATGATGATGCGGTGATGGAACCGGACGAGGGTGCTCTGGTGTGGTCACCTTACGGACAAATGTTCACGCAGTCCGACACCCCTGTCCCAGCCTTGTCTTGCCGGGACTACAGCATAGACGAGAAAACAGATGCACTTTTTCACGAATTTCTGCGCCACGATCCCCAGTTTGACCAGCAGGAGTCACCAGTGCGCTCTAAGCACCGTTCGCGTGTGCACCTACGCAAACAGTGGCAGCGCTCAAAGCAGTACAGTGATCCTGGCCAGCGCTTCCACTCGTCGTTTGACCGGTATCGCACTCCGCTTCGCCGCGGAGAGACCGTCAACTACCCTTTGGAAAGTAGCTACCAAAGCAGACTTCCGCGAATCGTCAGCGGCCCAGGTGAAGACAACAGTGAATGGGACGGAGATGTCTAAACGCTTGGGAGTGGCTGGTAAGAGTCTTGCATCTCCAATGCACACAGAGCACCCTTCCAGTACTGACCCTAGTGGAGATGTGAAGGAAAAGCCAGACTTCCAACCCCCTTCAGCAGCCGAAAGTACTCCGGGGCAACCGGAAGGCGTTCCAGAAGAGTCCGGGCCGACGGTCCAGCTTCATGAGCCGACAAACGGGCATTTACTCCCACAGCTGTCCGGATACGGTCCTCAGACAATCACAGCCGAACTGAGCGATAAACTATCCGTGACCCTTGAAGAACGACTGTATTCTGATTTACGCAGGACCAAGGAGCAACCTGAGTGTTTGATGACAGCCACGCATGCCTCACCCGACCACAGCCCAGTGTAGCACATGGCTCCACTCATCTCTACCAACTCTATGCTGATATCTCAACAGGGCTTGTAAAAAGAACCCCCCCCCCCCATTTAGAATGTCGACCCCACCCCCCCCCCCCCCCCCCTCCCCCCCCCCCCCCCCCCCCCCCCCCGCCCCCCCCCCCCCCAATGTCCCCCCCCCCCCCCCCATTTAGGAGGACACAAAGGTGGGTCGATCCAGGGTGGGTTTATTTATTTATTTGTTTGTTTGTTTGTTTGGCAGGAGAGGTGGGGGAGGGCCGGGGCATCGTTCTACATCATCTCCAGTGCTAAGTAAGCAGAAATCAAGACCCTTACCTCCCATCTGACACGGCATTAGTTCATTTTTGAAGGGTATCTCTGTGGTTTATTGCTTTATTCAAGCTCCATTTCGGTTTTTGTTTTTTTTTTCCCGTTGAGTTCAGAAGCCTATCTATTCTCTGCACTAGGTAATCCACTGTGAAATTGGGTGCTACTAGACTCGCCATTAATGTCCTTTGGCTCTGATTTGCTATATATTTCTCCACACTTGTGATTTTTCTATTCTTTTCTTTTTCTTTTTTTTTTTCCGACACGACACTCCTTTAGAAAGCACGAATCCATGTGTGTTATAGATTCCCACTCTTCCTCGCCTGCTCTGGTGTCCCCCCGCTTAAGCTTTAACCGTGTCTGAATAATGACGATGTTGAATAAGCTGTGTATGTTGCACTACGTGTATGCACTTTTCCTTCTTTTAGCCACAGTGTTCCTCATTAAGTGTCCTTGTCATAACGCGGTTCCTACCAGAACTACCGGTACCGGGGAAGGGGGGGGGGGGGTGGGTTGGGGGGACCCAACAAACTGCCCTTTTTTTGTGCAATATATGTAATCTTATGATATTTTTTGGTTATGATACTTGTTATTGCTTTAATAGTTAATGCGTCTTTGTTTTTTACGTGTCTAAAGGAGCAGATTTTGCTATGTTTTATAGACTGTAGGTGCCAAATCGTTCGGTCAGGAAAGCTATTGTAAAAAAAAACAAAAAAAAAGTTTTTTTGGTTGCGTTAGAGCGTCTCCGTAACGTTTCCTGTGCGCTCGTCACTGTGGTCATTAGACGGATGCGATTCGCTCGTCCAGGTTTGACGCTTTAAAAGACATCCATCCTGCAACGAATGGTGAAACGATATCAATTAACCAATCAAGAGGCGGAAATTCCAATGAAAGAATTCCTAGTAAGAGTAGACGCGATGTTCATTCGTTCGTTCGGCTTTTTCCTTTTCATATTCCTACCCTTTATTTTATCTGGAGGAAGTTGTATAAAATGCTCGACGATGATGTATATAAAATAAAGAAGGATGTTTTGCGTGGCATTGCATGCTTAATCTCGCTCAGGATTGCTAATGCTAACAGATCAAGCTTCAAAAAAATTTTGCCATCCGTCATCGGGACAGACGACGCCGGCGTGTCGGCAAATTTGTGTTTTTTTCCAGGCGTATACAAGCACAATAGTTTTCTGTTTATTTTTAAAAATTTGTTTTAATTCCTCCACAGGTTCTAGATCAGTCTTCTTTGCTAGACTTAACCGGCCGGATGCTTGGGTGATGTTTCGTGCGCTATCGAGTAGCCTGTTTAATGCCTCGATGCATTACTGTGCATAGAACTGCATGAGATGAAAACGTTTTTCGTAAGCCGTTTTATTGCGACCTGAAACTCAGCAGATGGATGCTTATTTGTTTGAAGCATAAAAATAAACACCAATCAGAACCATATTAGTTCTGAGAGAGTGTCTGAGTGTGTATGGATATATCTATATATATATATATATATATATATATATATATATATATATATATATATATATATATATTTCCTTTTCGACGTTTGCCTCCGTGAATGTAGAAGAGATTTTTTGCTAAAAGGATGCGTCTAATACGCGGAAAAATAAACGACATTTTTACTTCGCTAATATATTTCCAATGGAGACATTTTTTTCGCTCGATGTATTTCAATGGAAAAAAAAAAAGATATTTCTGTATTCTGTATAATTGCTCGAGATTTAAATGAGGAGACAAAACGCGAGAACGAATGACGAATTTTCCAGAAGAAAAAAAAACATTTTGTTTACCTCAATCTCTTATAGCCCTGAGGGACCAATCGATGGACATGTTTGAGCTTATGTTTAGTCAATAAAGAAAGAAAAGCATTATTTATCTGCATTTCGTGTCATCATTTTCTGTATCAATGCGTTACTTCCTTTGCACCATGTTTCAATAACATTCATTCATTCATTCATTCATTCATTCATCTTCTAGCCACTTTATCCGATCTTCCCTCGGGTCACGGGGAGTCTGTGTCTATCTCAGGCGTCTATGGGCATTAAGGCAGGATACACCCTGGATGGAATGCCACCCAACACATCACACCACACACACACACACACACACACACACACACACACACACACACACACACACACACACATTCATACACTAGGGACAATTTTCCAAGGTGCCAATCAACCTACCGTGCATGTTTTTGGACCGGGGGAGGAAACCGGAGAACCCGGAGAAAAACCCCCTGAGACACGGGGAGAACATGCACAAACTCCACACACACATGGCCGAGACGGGAATCGAACCCGGACCCTGGCGGTGTGAGGCGAACGTGCTAACCACTAAACCACCATAGTGCCCTCTTGTTTCAATATTATAAGTAATAATTCACCATTAGGACTTCATCCACACACACACACACACACACACACATATGTTCAGTACTCAGTGCTGTATAACACTATCACAGCTGCTCTCCTTTCCTTCCTTCAACCTCCAGAAGGTGCCGAAGCTCCTCGTGGGAACATCAAATATTCATATCAGCTCTGGATAATAAATTAAGAATGGCTGTGCAGTAATTATGAAGCTAAATCAATAGCAACCTGAATGTCACCAAGCACACGAGGCCTTCCACTTCCACTGGATTATCCATCGGCAAAGCAAATACCCCCCCGATGGCGTCTCCCGTACTACTTTACACGGCGTCATATTACTGTTAAAACACTCCCATAGACACAGAGCCATGCAGGAGAAATGGGAATTTATAATCGAATAAGATTTCACTTTGGAATTCCTTATTTAATCTTTGATCTCCCGATGTTACGATCCGCATGCACTGTACGCGGCGTTGGACAGAAATAAATCAATGCTGCGTGATGTTTGCGCTCGAAGCAGGAAAAAAAAACCCCAGATCAAGGCCTGAGAAAATCTGTGTTCATACGCACAATGTATGGCTTTCATTTACAGCTCATGGGCTGCTCGTGACCCGACGGCCGCGAGGTTACGTGTAATAAATCGCACGGCGTTTTTACGTCGCAGACGATGACGCGTCTGGAACAGGAATCTATTTCAAAAAACGATCTCTTCCAATCAAACATAAAGACTGACGAGTGCATTATAACGCTCCTGTGTTAAATCCACGCTCCATGAAGATCTCTGTTGCATGCGTTTGAACAGCGAGTCCACATGCTTTTGTTGCGCCGGTTTAACGTCAGACGATATTTTCACGGACCGGCCTTCAAATGAGATCGGATCTGCTCACTGGATCTTTTAATCCACGCAGAGAAAATTCCCAAAGAACATTTATTTGTTGTTTATGTCGCTAGCGTAGCGGTAACGTGTTAGCGGCCGGAGCAACACCATTAGCGGATGGAGGTAAGTCATGTGACCAGGGCGAGAGCATGTCATAGACAGACATGGAGGAGAAAATACGGTCGTTTTACAAAATAATACACAATAATACGTTATGTATTATTTCTGTGTGGTTCCGGTAGCCAGTTGATCCATTGGACCGGTGAGGTACCGCTCCGTGGCTCGGGGGGTTGGGAAACCTCTGGGTTAGAAGATCTTCTGCTATAGATCTCCAACCCTGATGATCATGCACGAATCAGTAACATGACCACTTAAATCTCCTGGTCCATGTCATTGTCATGTGACTCCCATTATTATTATTATTATTATTATTATTATTATTATTTAATAATAACGGGCAAAAAAATCCTGATCGTGGGTGTCTATAGGAGTCTCTAAAAGAAGGAACCGAGTAAAAGAAGGAATTCGAGAGACTGAATCCTGTTTCCTGGACAGAGATTTTGCGATGCTCGTCTTGTGTGCATTCATTCATTCATTCATTCATTCATTCATTAAGCTTCTACCGCTTTATCCGATCTTCTCGGGTCACAGGGAGTCTGTGCCTATCTCAGGTGTCTATGGGCATTAAGGCAGGATACACCCTGGATGGAATACCACCCCATTGCAGGGCACACACACTCACACACACACACACACACACACACACACACACACACACACACACACACACACACACACACACACACACACACACACACACACATTCATACACTAGGGACAATTTTCCAAGGTGCCAATCAACCTACCGTGCATGTTTTTGGACCGGGGGAGGAAACCGGAGAACCCGGAGAAAAACCCCCTGAGACACGGGGAGAACATGCACAAACTCCACACACACACATGGCCGAGACGGGAATCGAACCCGGATCCTGGCGGTGTGAGGCGAACGTGCTAACCACTAAATAAACCAGCGTGCCTCCTGTGTGCATTCAGTAAAAAAAAAAAAAAAAAAAAAAAAAAAAAACATGAACGAATCACAATTTAAAATGAGTCACTTTAAAGATTCGTTCAAAGTGAACGAATCACTCTTTGAGATGACTCGCTCTTCTAAGTCAAGTTAAAGACTCGTTTAAAATGAATGAATCGTTCATAAATGACTCTTCCGTGTGTTGTAACCTCCATCAGAAAAAAATATCTGTAAATATCTTAATTTGTATAATAATATCTTTAATTTATTGGATGAAGCATTTTTTGTAATCCGGTGTTTTTTGTTGTTTGCACCACTCTGTGCTAAAGAGACCATGAATGTCTGTAAAGAGACCGTGCTGCATGAATATCAGGGGTTTCTGACAAAAACTAATTTGTTTACGTTTGACAAGAACGTTATAGATGGTTATAGATTGAGGATATTATTATTATTATTATTATTATTATTATTATTATTTATTATCATTATTCGCGTATTGCGACACGACGCCTTATATTTCCATAGCAGAAAAACAAGTACCTTAAGAGGTCTTTAGAGAAATAAGACGGAGAATATAAAGCCATGACGACGCGGCACTTTTTTTGTGCCGTGTCAAGGCCTCGGCCCTGCTGCGAGGCGAGGCGAGGCGAGGTGAGGCGAGGCGATTTCGCTGCGAGGCCCCCTGGCTGCCAGCAGACGTCGGTGCCATGCGATGTTTTTCCGCAGCGTAACGGCAGCACATATGCTCTCTGTGGGGATTTCTTGTGGCGCCAGGCTTCCTGTGCAAGCCTGATTTCACCGTAGCCGCTCTCCGCCTGAAGGTCCATGGGATATTATAAGACGAAATCGGCTATAGTGTTGCGGGTGCAGGGCAGCGTAGCGTATTACTCATTAAACACAGGTGACGAGTGAATGATTGGAACCGAGCAGAAGCACTTAAAATATGAAACAACAGCGAGCAGGCGTTCGACATCTCATTTACTCCAGAGAGATCTCATCTCCTCCTCGTTTCCACCCCGTACCACCATCGCTCTGCTGATAGCCCTGTTTAACCAATCAGAGCCAGACAGAAAGTGTGTGGGAGACATGCGTGACTCAGAGGGAGGATTCTGCACACACACACACACACACACACACACACACACACACACACACACACACACACACACATTTATTGGAAGGCCGTTCAGTTTCTTCTTTCCAATTAAGCTGTGCTGAAAAACGCAAACCAATTCAACCACTCAGCTTGAAAGCTTTGCCGGAGAATAAACAGCGCATGCCGCATGCTTTTAAAAAAAAATGTGCTTGTTTATTTATTTATTTTTTCCAAGTGGGAAAAATATACGTTAATTTTTTTTTACGGCTTCACTAAAAATGTGTTAAACGTAAAGAAGCTAATGAACCATTTGAACCATAATTTAAAAAAAAATCCACATTTTCATTTCTGTAAAATCCTATAATCTTATTATTATAGAATCTAATTGATCCTCTTTTATCTTTTAAATAAAAGCTTATTTCAATAAGAGCACATCAAAGTAAGAAACTTTCCCGGCGTCGATCGTTAACGTGAAACGCAGTCATGGGAGTAATTATGAGCGAAAACCAGATGGTTTTCTTTATTACTGTGTGAACGACACGCCAACTTTTCATATAATATCCTTTTATATATATTTATATATGATTTGGCTGCGTGTCATACGCGGTCTGTTTATGTATGTTAAATAAGTTCTGTTACATTCTGCTTGTAGCGTTACAGTGTTTTATAGTGTTGCATTGTATCAGTTCTCTTACTGTACATTATTGTGTTACACGTCTATCATCTATCTATCTATCTATCTATCTATCTATCTATCTATCTATCTATCTATCTATCTATCTATCTGTCTATCTGGATCTGTCTGTCTGTCTGTCTGTCTGTCTGTCTGTCTGTCTGTCTGTCTGTCTGTCTGTCTGTGTGTTGCAGTCGGATGTGTGTGTTGCAGTCGGATGTGTGTGTGTTGTGTGTGTTGCAGTCGGATGTGTGTGTTGCAGTCGGATGTGTGTGTTGCAGTCGGATGTGTGTTACAGTCGGATGTGTGTGTTACAGTCGGATGTGTGTGTTACAGTCGGATGTGTGTGTTTCAGTCGGATGTGTGTGTTGCACGGTTGTGTGTGTTGCAGTCGGATGTGTGTGTTGCAGTCGGATGTGTGTGTGTTGCAGTCGGATGTGTGTGTTGCAGTCGGATGTGTGTGTTGCAGTCGGATGTGTGTGTTGCAGTCGGATGTGTGTGTTACAGTCAGATGTGTGTGTTGCAGTCGGATGTGTGTGTGTTGCATGGATGTGTGTGTTACAGTGTGTGTGTGTTGCACAGTCGGATGTTGTCATGTGTGTGTTTACAGTCGGATGTGTGTGTTGCAGTCGGTTGTGTGTGTTGCAGTCGGATGTGTGTGTTTCAGTCGGAGTGTGTGTTGCGGATTGTGTGTGTTGCATGGATGTGTTATCGGAGGGCAGAGTTTCTCTCACGGCTGGATTTTGTGTGTTTGCTGAATGAAGCCTGAACGCAGCACAAAGAAGGAAACGGGGAAGAAACCAAAGCCAGCTGTCGTGAATGAGTCAAGCAGTGTGTATCCCCCATGAATGAGCACACACTCCGAGCTTGTGACACCATGCCTGTGTGTGTGTGTTGTGTGTGTTGGTGTGTGTGTGTGTTGTGTGTGTGTGTGTGTGTGTGTGTTTAAATTAAAAAATAGAGAGAAGTCATTCTCAGGAAAGTGATTAGCATTGATAACCACCCACTCACACACACACCCACATACCCACACAACACACACACCACACACACACACACACATACAAACACAAAAACACACCCCCCACACCCACCACCACACACACTACACACACGAACACCTCACACACACACACACATACACCTACACACACAAACACCCACACACCCACACACACACACACTCACACACACAAACACACACACACACCACACACCCCCACACCACCCCCACCACACGCACCACACACCCGAACCCCCACACACACACACACACCACACACCAACACACGCCAACACACACACACACACTTACACACACACCCCACCCACACACACACACACACACACACACACCACACACACCCCTACCACCACACACCACCCCCACACCCAAACACACACACACACACACACACACAAACTCACACACACACATACACACACACACCTACACAACACCCACACACACACACACACAACCACATCCTACAGACCAAAAACATCCTCCGATAGTAAGGAAACTCTCTCAAAAAAAAACCCACACACACACACACAGCCTCCTCCACCTCCTCCACTCTCCTCCTCCTCCACTCCTCCCCTCCCTCCTCCTCCTCTCCCCAGGCAGAGCGCGGGGCTCCTCTCCTCACCACATGCGTCATTCATCCCTCCTTCGTCTTTCCTGCAGCTTCCCCCATGTGTGATGAGAAAAGTCGTGCCCTTGGGCTCGGAGGAACAGCGCTGTGTGTATAGAGATGCGATCGGCTAAACCCTCCTGTCTCGCTGCTGCCGTGGCGTGTTTATGCATATCAAACCTTTCATTTACTTCATTACTAACACGATTAATGTTCGTAGCTGGGAATAAATATCTCATCCGACGCGTCTCTATTCCACCAATCTGAGCACGGCTTTATAATTATACATCCTTTATTAATCTTTATGTTACAATCCAGTTTATATTATATTTTATTATATCGTATATTATATTATATTATATTGAGGAGCACGGTGGTTTAGTGGTTAGCACGTTCGCCTCACACCGCCAGGGTCGGGGTTCGATTCCCGTCTCGGCCATGTGTGTGTGGAGTTTGTGCATGTTCTCCCCGTGCCTCAGGGGGTTTTTCTCCGGGTTCTCCGGTTTCCCCCCCGGTCCAAAAACATGCACGGTAGGTTGATTGGCACCTTGGAAAATTGTCCCTAGTGTATGAATGTGTGTGTGTGTGTGTGTGTGTGTGTGTGTGTGTGTGTGTGTGTGTGTGTGTGTGTGAGATGCGTTGGCATTCCATCCAGTGTGTATCCTGCCTTAATGCCCATAGACGCCTGAGATAGACACAGACTCCCCGTGACCCAAGGGAAGATCGGATAAAGCGATAGAAGATGAATGAATGAATGAATGAATGAATGAATGAATGAATGTTATATTATTGCATTACAGTGTATTATAGAATATAATACACATTATTTGTCACGTATACATTACTGTACATTATGCATATCCCAGCTAGTTTTTTCCGAGCGCACTGTCAGACATGATACACAGCACCCCCTGGAGGACAGAAGGTTAAGTACCTTAAACAAGGACCCAGCTTGGCAATACCGGGGATCGAACCCCCGACCTTCTGATCAGTAACCCGGCACCGTATACCACTGTGATACCCTCTCCCCTACTGTCACGGTTCCGTCAGGTTCCTCCTTCCTTCGCGGCCCGTTTTTCCGTTCCATCTGCACCCTGTTTCTCTCAACACTCTCGTACTGCGTACCGGGACAGGGACTAAACCCAAACCCATCGTGTTTGTTTGTATTTGTACGCGTTGTAACCTGTTTACTGTTCCATTTCCCAGATCCTAGCATTCCTCCGGGATTTCTGCGGTTTCTGATTCCTGTCGCTCTCATTCCCATGCTCTCGTTCCTCTCCACGATTCCGTCCGCTCTCCCCGTGTGTTCATTACCATTATTAATGTTAATAAAGACTATCATTACACCTGTAGTGTTATGTTATTGCGTTACAATGCATTATTGTGCATTACTGAATTGGTCATATTGTATTATGGGGTAACATTGTATCGCTGCATCACTACAGTAGTGTTATTTTGTGTGTTATATTGTCCCAATAGTGTTATAATGTATTATAGCGTTGCATTAGTATCAATAGTGTTTCACTCCACCTGTAGTGTTACAATGTATTCACTATTGTTTTTTCACGTCGTTGGATCCGTAAGTGTTATTTTCTTTAGGCGTGGTGTTACACTGTAAAAGTACTAGTGGCTCCACAAATACTTCATATAGTTTCTGTCGGGTCTAGCGGGTCTCCTCACCACCGTCAGCACATGCTTTATAAGGCATTCGTAACATCTGAAGAAACAGAACTGGTTCTTATAACCTACTGAAGACTTTTTAACATGTGCACTTTATATAGTGACACTCGTAACGCTGGAGCAGGTCTGTAACCTGCAGCAGTACACGATACGAGCAGACTGGCGATGCAGTGCAGAGTTTTTATTAAACCAAACAAAAGCACAGGAGGACTGGGAGCGGACGGAATCGGGGCACAGGAACGGACGAGACCGGGACCAGACGGAAACGGAAAACTGGAACAAAAGACAACAGACAGGTTAGAGCGGAAATAAACACAATAAATAGGCTATAGATACAGAAAGGTCCTGGTACGAAGCGGTACGCAACCCAACGCTTCCCAGAACGGACCGGGAGGGGTGGGAGAAGAGGTATTAAATAGGGAGGTGTGTCTCTGGACCGGAAGATCACAGGTTCAAACCCCACCACCACCAAGCTGTCACTAGTGGGCCCTTGAGCAAGGCCCTTAACTCTCAATTGCACAGTTGTAAGTCACTCTGGATAAGGGCGTCTCCCACATGCTGTAAATGAGACAGAAGGAGTGAAATAAGGTGCGGCTGGAGCTAATTAGGGATAGAGAGAGAGAGAGAGAGAGAGAGAGAGAGGAAGGAGGAACCTGAGTTAAGCGTGATAGCTGCAGAGATCTACAGATCTTATGGAAGTGATAAAAGGTTCTGCATCACATCACTGACGAGTTCCAAAAGAAAATCACCCTACATGAAGATGAACAGGAGTCACAGCGGGTGTGAAGATGCCGTCGCTCGTGCGGTTTCAAAACGAATGAACGAATGGCGAAAGAGAGAACGGAATGAGAGACGGAGAAAGATGTGTGGAGGAGCGATATTCTCCAGTGGAAGTGTGACTAAACCGACTGCCGCAGAATGACTCACGGTTGCTGTGGCAACGCCGCTACTCGGCTTCCCGTAATCAGCAATGTGAAGAGTCTAACTGAGAGAGAGAGAGAGAGAGAGAGAGAGAGAGAGAGAGAGGGAAATGGAAAGAGAGAGACATATAGTGAGAGGTTTGAGAGAGAAAACACTATGTGCTGGATGTCATCATTGGATTGCGTGGGCACAGCGTCGCCTAAAAGCCTGATTCTGGTTCCGAGGAGCTCGGAAAGACGTGTGTGTGTGTTGTGTGTGTGTGTGTGTGTGTGTTGTGTGTGTGTGTGTGTGTGTGTGTGTGTGTGTGTGTGTGTGTGTGTGTGGAAAGAGAAGTGCAAATGCAGCAATACACTGCAGACCTATTATACAGCTAAGGCTTCCTCGTGTTGTACACACATGCATTAAATTAATGATCGGAGTGTTTTTTTTTCTTCCCCGTTTTTGTTTTACATTAATTAATGAATTCATTTATTAATAAATAAATAAATGTTTTTTTATTTATAAAAAAATTAATAAAAAAATAAATAAAATAACTACAAAAGAGGCGAAATTAAAACCGTTAGTGCGACTCACGTTTTATTCAGATATACAACAGTCTCGCATGTTTCCATGACATATATCATATCTGATGAGTATAAACTAAATTATATTTATTATAGTTGCCATAATTAACATTTAATTCAATATAGAGATCATTTCATTGGTCGATTTGACTTCACAATGGGTTTCAATACAGGCTGCAAAAAAAAGAACATCGTTTATGTTTTATTGTAAAACAGAATGATTAATATTCATGTCCAAATGTAAGGAAGCATAGATTATTTATGGTTTCTTTCTAAATCAACAGTCACAAAGTTCTTAATATCCAGGATAAAACAAATAAACAAGAGAACAATTAAGAAACGTGCACTAAAAAACAGAATACTCATGAATAAACATCATAATGTTACATTCATTCATTCATTCATCTTCTATCTTCTAGCGCTTTATCCGATCTTCCCCTCGGGTCACGGGGAGTCTGTGTCTATCTCAGGCGTCTATGGGCATTAAGGCAGGATACAACCCCTGGATGGAATGCCAACTCATCACACACACACACACATACATACACACACACACACACACACACACACACACACACATTCATAACACATTCATACACTAGGGGCATTTTTTCCAAGGTGCCAATCAACCTACCGTGCATGTTTTTGGACCGGGGAGGAGGATGGAAAACCCAGAGAACCAGGAGAACTGGTCATGTGGTGTGTGGAGTTTGTGCATGTTCTCCCCGTGTCAGGGGGTTTTTTTCTCCGGGTTCTCCGGTTTCCTCCCCCGGTCCAAAAACATGCACGGTAGGTTGATTGGCACCTTGGAAAATTGTCCCTAGTGTATGAATGTGTGTGTGTGTGTGTGTGTGTGTGTGTGAGTGTGTGTGTGTGTGTGTGTGTGTGTGTGTGTGTGTGTGTGTGTGTGTGTGTGTGTGATGGGTTGGTATTCCATCCAGGGTGTATCCTGCCATTCTGCCTTAATAAAAAAATGCCCATAGAAGCCTGAGATAGACACAGACTCCCCGTGACCCGAGGGAAGATCGGATAAAGCGGTAGAAGATGAATGAATGAATGAATATATATATATATATATATATATATATATATATATATATACACATATATATATTGTCTATATAATATTTAATCACAATTAATCACAGGATGGCCATGAGTTAACTCATGATGATTAATCACACATTAATATCACCTTTTCAATGTGGCATAAATGAATACTTTGCATGTTTACTGTAAATAACTGTAACAGATGTTATAATTATGTACATTTCTCTCAAAATCTCTCCCTTTAATAAAATGATTAAATATTCATTTTGCTCCGGAAATTATTCGTTTAGTATGAATGTATTTGTAATTTAGAAAATTTCTTGTTAATTTCAAAGCTACATTTAACTTTTTTCATATATATATATATATATATATATATATATATATATATATATAATTATATTTATAAATGATTAAAAAGATTGGAATCCTGAGACTTCAGAAGCACGTTCAAAAGTTTTGTGCTAACAAATTCGATTCGTGAAAACGTGTTTCATCACCAACACACACCCCCCCACCCCCCCCCCCTTACCCCCCTCACCCCCCACCCCCAATGCAGAGTGACTCAGTGGTCCACAGTAACTGCTCCTGCCCACACACTGATGTAATCTCATCCGTCACCTCTGGATGTCGGAACCTCTCAATGGTCAGGATGAAAGCGCTGCAGATTTTATAAGCAGAGCCGCCGGTTCACCGTCTACCACTTTTTATTTTCAAGGAGAGATTTTAGCTAATTCCAGCCTGGTAATGGAAACGTTGTTTTTTTTTCCATGTGTGTGTGTATGTGTGTGTGTGTGTGTGTGTGTGTGTTGGGGTTTCATGCACTCAGAGAGGGAGAATAAAAGGATGTGTGATGAGTGAAGTCTAGACTGTTACACAACATCAGTGTGTGATGATTGGAAAGCAATTTCAGCAGAAGACTAACACACATGCAGCGACTTCACGTCTCTCATCGCACTTTTCATATCGTTCAAGCCTTTCGCCGTTATAAATTTATGACGCATTTCCAGTTTGCAGCCTCTGTGCGTCCCTCTGCGTCACCGAGGCCGACGCCATTGGCATTTCCATGCATAGCAGAGATACACGTGAAGAAGCTGCTGATGCGATACGATACGATTCCTTTTATGGCGATGCGGCAGGATCCGATTTCTTTTCAACACAACTCGATAAAAAAACATCTGGTACAGATAGTTCACTTTTCATGTTTCCTTTTAGACAGACCAGACATCATTAATTGATGTAAATGTATTTTTAGCGGTATAACAATCGTGCAAAACCATCATTGCATTTTTCGCCGCTTTTCCGAAATTCACCTGTAGGCGGCAGTGCTGCACAAATTCATTCATTCATTCATCTTCTACCGCTATATCCGATCTTTTCGGGTCACGGGGAGTCTGTGCCTATCTCAGGCGTCTATGGGCATTAAGGCAGGATACACCCTGAACGGAATGCCAACCCATCGCAGGGCACACACACTCACATTCACACACACACACATTCATACACTAGGGACAATTTTCCAAGGTGCCAATCAACCTACCGTGCATGTTTTTGGACCGGGGGAGGAAACCGGAGAACCCGGAGAAAAACCCCCTGAGGCACGGGGAGAACATGCACAAACTCCACACACACATGGCTGAGACGGGAATCGAACCCGGACCCTGTCGGTGTGAGGCGAACGTGCTAACCACTAAGCCACCGTGCCCCACTCGCTGCACAAATTGTTTGTATGAATCTGCATTAATTGTGTAATTTCAAATGTTTCCTGCTCCTGGAAATTTGTTGTTACATTTTAAAACCAAAAATAGTTCTAATATGTTTTCATTGCATTAATTCACTTAAATTCTTTTTTTTTATACAGTTTGATACAAAGGTATTAAAATGGGAATTATTGTTCATTATTTTCATTGATTGATTTAGGATGGTTAACAGTTTTAATAATGATCCCGATGTATCTGAGAGAAATTATCGCTCACGAATTATTGGTCACTTTGTAAATAATAAAAGTTTGGCACTTAAACAATAATTATATAGAAATAAATATTTGTGAGTCGAATGCAACTTGTATCCGACGCATGTATTTTTTTCCAACCCTTTAATGTAAAAGTTACATTATGTGACAGATAAGATTGATTTAAGATTATTATTAATTGATGCATTTATTCAAATTCATGTTCACTGTTTGCCAGTTTTCTGGACAGGATTTTCCACCAAACACACAAATTCACATCTAAAAAGAAGTCAATGTTTTGTTTAATTTCGCTCGGAATTTATCCTGTATCTCTAAAATGCAAGAAAACTCAAGAGTGAACTCGTGGAAGAGATTAAACCCATTAAATACTGACGGAGAAACTGGTGCAATTCCCATTAGGAAATATAATAATTATAATCATGTCTCCATCTCCCTGTTTTACAGTCGGAGCATCATATTTCCAGAGAACAGATTGACTTCGCCTGCGAGCGCCATCTAAAAACCTTCTAGAATAGAATCCACTTGAGATGAAATGTACGACGCACTCTATAGACCCTATAATTTATAATGTATAACGTATAATGTACGACGCACTCTATAGACCCTATAATTTATAATGTATAACGTATAATGTACGACGCACTCTATAGACCCTATAATTTATAATGTATAACGTATAATGTACGACGCACTCTATAGACCCTATAATTTATAATGTATAACGTATAATATAATTTATAATGTATAGACCCTATCATTTATAATGATAATGTACGCACTCTATAGACCCTATATAATTTATAATGTACAACGTATAATGTACGACGCACTCTATAACCATATAATTTATAATGTACAACGTATAATGTACGACGCACTCTATAGACCCTATAATTTATAATGTATAACGTATAATGTACGACGCACTCTATAGACCCTATAATTTATAATGTATAACGTATAATGTACGACGCACTCTATAGACCCTATAATTTATAATGTATAACGTATAATGTACGACGCACTCTACGCATCTATAGACCCTATAATTTATAATGTATAACGTATAATGTACGACGCACTCTATAGACCCTATAATTTATAATGTATAACGTATAATGTACGATAATGTACGACTGACGCACTCTATAGACCCTATAATTTATAATGTATAACGTATAATGTACGACGCACTCTATAGACCCTATAATTTATAATGTATAACGTATAATGTACGACGCACTCTATAGACCCTATAATTTATAATGTATAACGTATAATGTATGACGCACTCTATAGACCCTATAATTTATAATGTATAACGTATAATGTATGACGCACTCTATAGACCCTATAATTTATAATGTATAACGTATAATGTATGACGCACTCTATAGACCCTATAATTTATAATGTATAACGTATAATGTACGACGCACTGACGCACTCTATAGACCCTATAATTTATAATGTATAACGTATAATGTACGACTCTATAGCATAATTTATAATGTACTCTATAGACCCTATAATTTATAATGTATAACGTATAATGTACGACTCTATAGACCCTATAATTTATAATGTATAACGTATAATATAATGACGACGCACTCTAAGACCCTATAATTTATAATGTATAACGTATAATGTATGACGCACTCTATAGACCCTATAATTTATAATGTATAACGTATAATGTACGACGCACTCTATAGACCCTATAATTTATAATGTATAATGTACGCACTAATATAATTTATAATGTACGACGCACTCTATAGACCCTAGACTTTATAATGTATAACGTATAATTTACGCACTTATAATATTATAATGTATAATATAATGTACGACGCACTATAATTTACTATAGACCCTATAATTTATAATGTATAACGTATAATATAATTTATAATGTATAACGACGCACTCTATAGACCCTATAATTTATAATGTATAACGTATAATGTATAACGTATAATGTACGACGCACTCTATAGACCCTATAATTTATAATGTATAACGTATAATGTACGACGCACTCTACGCACTATAGACCCTATAATTTATAATGTATAACGTATAATGTATAAGTATATATAATGTATAACGATAATGTACGCACTCTATAGACCCTATAATTTATAATGTATAACGTATAATTTACGTATGACGACGCACTCTATAGACCCTATAATTTATAATGTATAACGTATAATGTACGACGCACTCTATAGACCCTATAATTTATAATGTATAACGTATAATGTACGACGCACTCTATAGACCCTATAATTTATAATGTATAACGTATAATGTATGACGCACTCTATAGACCCTATAATTTATAATGTATAACGTATAATGTACGACGCACTAAGACCCTATAATATTATAATGTACAACGTAATGTACGACGCACTCTATAGACCCTATAATTTATAATGTATAAATGTACGACGCACTATAACCATGTACGACGCACTCTACGCAGACCCTTATATAATTTATAATGTACAACGTAAATATAATGTACGACGCACTCTATAGACCCTATAATTTATAATTTAACGTAATGTACGACGCACTCTATAGACCCTATAATTTATAATGTATAACGTATAATGTACGACGCACTCTATAGACCCTATAATTTATAATGTATAATGTATAATGTACGACGCACTCTATAACCCTGATCTATAGACCTCTATAACCCTATTATAATGTATAACGATAATGTATAATGTATAATGTACGCACTCTATAGACCCTATATTTAATTTAACGTATAATGTATAGACCAAATTATATGTATAATGTATAACGTATAATGTACCTTTAGACCCTATAATTTATCTGATCTCCTGTGAACGTGAATGATTCGGTACGACGCTTTAGACCCTATAATTTATAATGACTATAATGTACATTCCCTATAATTTATAATGGTCCGCACTGATTTTTATAATGTATAACGTATAATGCTGATTAATTTATAATGTATAACAGTACGCTGATTCAGTACGCTGATTCAGTACGCTGATTCGGTACGCTGATTCAGTACGCTGATTCAGTACGCTGATTCAGTACGCTGATTCGGTACGCTGATTCGGTATGCTCTACCTGATCTCCTGTGATTCAGTGTCCAAGTTCCATGATGATTTGGTACGCTGATTCATTAGGCTGATTCGTTGCCCTGATTCAACGTACTGATTCGGTACACTGATTCGGTGAGTTGATCCGGTACGCTGATTCGGTGAGCTGATTCGTTGAGCTGATTCGGTGAGCTGATTCTGTGTGATGACTCAGCCTGCTGATTTGGTGCACTGATTCGGTACAATGATTCGGTGTGCTGATTCGGTGTGCTGACGCTCGATTCGGTGAGCTGATTCTGTGTGATGACTCAGCCTGCTGATTTGGTGCACTGATTCGGTACAATGATTCGGTGTGCTGATTCGGTGTGCTGATTCGGTGTGCTGATTCGGTACGCTGATTCGGTGTGCTGATTCGGTACGCTGATTCAGTGTGATGATCTGCAAAGCGCAAATGAAGACCCAACAACACCTATCCTAACACTTCTTCTTCCTTCTCACTGTCCAAGGAAACCATAAAAATAAATATATATAAATATAAAAATAGTCTGTAAGGTGTAGAAATGTCCAAAAAGTGAAGTTTGTGCAGTAATGGAGACCTAAAGCACTATTTGTATGTTGCTCTGGATTAAGGGTGTCTGCTAAATGCTGTAAATGTAAATATACTGTCTTATAGTCACAACTGGCGCTTTGAGTCACGCCATAATGCTTCTGTAATATTAGTAAAATCAGGTACTGATATACGTAGATGCGAATCTTGCATTAATTCTAAGGTTTAAATGAATGTATTGAATAATACATAGCTACAGAAGTGATGTTGACCAATCAGAATGGAGCGTTTAACTGCAGCGTGGTTAAGCGATGAACGATCTTCCCGACCTCGCCGTACAAAGAAACTCTTAAATATCTTGTTGTGAAGCCGCGGAGAAAAATCCACGCTATTGTGTGTAAAATGTCACATCGCTCATCACACACACACACACACACACACACACACACACACACACACACACACACACACACACACAACACACACAGGGAGGTTTTTTTTGATGACCTCGGTCTCCTGCTGCGGTTCTTCACATGCTCTCCAATTCTGTTGTGTTCTTCTGGCAAATTGCATTATTTAACGCTACAATGGACCAGATGGAAACGAGTCGACTTCTGTCAGAAACACATTTGCTTAGCAAATTATTTTCCCCGTCGTTCGCGTCTCACGCTGAGGTCGTCGTGCGGGAGAGAAAAAAACACAGCCAAGATTAATAGTTTGCTGGTTTTAACTTTAAAGGAGCGCGAGTCGTCTTCTAACGAGGAGGAAAATAAACACCGCGGTATCTGTGAGAGCTGATTCGGTACATGGGTTCTGTGGGTTGATTCGGTGCACTGATTCTGTGCTCGGATTCGGTACAGGGATTCGGTGCATTGATTCTGTGCTCGGATTCGGTACAGGGATTCGGTGCATTGATTCTGTGGGTTGATTCGGTGCGCTGATTCGATATGCTGATTTGGTGCGCTGATTCGGTGCGCTGATTCAGTGTGATGATTTGGTATGCTTATTTGGTGAGCTGATTCGGTGCTCTGATTCGGTACAGGGATTCAGTGCTCTGATTCAGTGCGCTGATTCGGTACGCTTGATACAGTACGCTGATTTAGTGCACTGATTCGGTGCGCTGATTCGGTGCTTTGATTCAGTACGCTGGTTCAGTGCGCTGATTTGGTGCTCTGATTTGGTATGCCGATTCGGTGCTTTGATTCGGTACGCTGATTCAGTACGCTGATTCAGTACACTGATTCGGTGCGCTGATTCAGTATGCTGATTCGGTATACTGATTCGGTGCTTTGATTCGGTACACTGATTTGGTGCGCTGATTCGGTACACTGATTCGGTATGCTGATTCGGTGCTTTGATTCGGTACGCTGATTCGGTGCACTGATTTGATGCGCTGATTTGGTACACTGATTTGGTGCGCTGATTCGGTGCACTGATTTGATGCGCTGATTTGGTACACTGATTTGGTGCGCTGATTCGGTGCGCTGATTTGGTGCGCTGATTTGGTGCGCTGATTCGGTACACTGATTTGGTGCGCTGATTTGGTGCGCTGATTTGGTGTGCTGATTTGGTGCGCTGATTCAGTACACTGATTTGGTGCGCTGATTTGGTGCGCTGATTCAGTACACTGATTTGGTGCGCTGATTTGGTGCGCTGATTCGGATGCAGCTCAGGTTTATAGTTTGTTTTTCTTCAATATCTTTATGCACATAAACATCTATACCCTACACTACATGGGTCTTTGTGGTCATTGTTCAACCGGGAGTCTGTGACCCCTTGTGGTCTGCATTGGTACTGCAGGGGGGCTGATAAAAGAATAGAATAGACTTTATTTGTCACAGGAACATTACAGCACAGTGAAATTGTTTATTTGTATATCCCAGCTAGATTTTGGAAGCTGAGCACAGGGTCAGACATGATTCACTTGCTCAAGAACCCAAGAGGGACATATTGGAGATACCGGGGCGCGAAACCCCCGACCTTCTGATCAGTTTTTTTGCTAAAAATACATTTAATTTAAAATATTATATTAATTACATTTGATTCAAATTAAGCTTGTGTATAATGTAAATGCACATTAATCCACAACTTCAGATTTGTTATGATGCAGAAATCTTTTATGAAAAATATACAGACATGATGCAACACCAGTGACACAACGTCCAGTCTGGAGATTCATTCTCATAACGAGCGTTCCTTCTTTCTTTCCGGTTTCATTGAGTAACATTTTCCCACCATTCATCCATTCATCTTCTACCGCTTTATCCGATCTTCCCTCGGGTCACGGGGAGCCTGTGCCTATCTCAGGTGTCTATGTGCATTAAGGCAGGATACACCCTGAATGGAATGCCAACCCATCGCAGGACACACACACATTCACACACACACACACACACACACATTCACACACACATTCATACACTAGGGACAATTTTCCAAGGTGCCAATCAACCTACCGTGCATGTTTTTGGACCGGGGGAGGAAACCGGAGAACCTGGAGAAAAACCCCCTGAGGCACGGGGAGAACATGCACAAACTCCACACACACATGACCGAGACGGGAATCGAACCCGGATCCTGGCGGTGTGAGGCGAATGTGCTAACCACTACGCCACCGTGCCACATTTTCCCACCGGAGAAAACAAAATATATACCAATATAAAACAAGCAGAAAGAAGACTAAGTCTGGTGTTTGTTTGACAATTCTTCCCGTTTACTTTTCAGCCTGCTTTGTGAGTTCCGTCGCTCTTCAGGATGAAGGAACGTTACACAATCAATCATTAAAACTGCATGTGTTTCAGCATGGTGGCGTTTAAAGTCCCACCGATCGCTTTCATGTTAATTTCGGCGTCTGACTGTGCTGATAATGTGAAAGACCCACATGCCCTTTATCTTCTTTAAATATTCATCAAGTGTATTTTTGTTTCCTTGATTCAACCTTTGGCTCACATCCTGTGGAGTAATGATGCTGTGATTGATTAAACGATTCATCATTGGTAACAATAACGGGAATGACATCATGACGCAAGAAATAAGAAGACGATGAATCGCTCTGTTTACACGTTTACTTTATTTATCTACATTTCCAGACTATCACCTTCACAAAAGTCCCCTCTGCACAGAAATACAGCGCTCCAGTGTTCTTCTGCAACGTGTCCTGGAAGTCCGATTCGTGTCAAGCTGGATTCAAGCTGGATGGGTGTGGAAGTAGAGCTCAGTGACAGCGTGCACAGTGTGTCGGTGCTCCCTATGACTGCGCGTGCAGCCTTGTGCTGCCATCTGCTGGCGTGTTATTCATAAAGCTTTTTGATACTACTTTATATTGCGATGTCGGTGGGAGTTTAGCGGTAAAGGCTCCGGATTACTGATTGTAAAGTCATGGAGGGGGGGGCGGGGTCAAGGCTTGGTGTCACCAAGCTACCACATGTGTGGCCCCATAGCGAGGCCCCTAACTCTCAGTTCCCCAGAGATGCTGTATGATGGCTGACCTTGCACACTCTGTCTCCAGCTTCCCAACGTCCCTGGTAAATGCGCAGAAAGAATTTCACTTATGTGACAAATAGAAAGCGCCATTCAATCGTTCTTTCTTCTCGCTCCTCTGTGGAAACCTGACCATCAGACCGGAATGTTCATGGAGGAAATCTCATTCCACATTGCTGTATTCATAAAGTAGCAACATTTACATTTCAGTACAAGATGTATGTGTATTTAAAATAAATAAATAAATAAAAGCAGTGTGTGTGTGTGTGTGTGTGTGTGTGTGTGTTGTGTAAGGAGTCCAGGCTCGAGGCTCTCCAGGTCGAGAAGAAGTTCTCACTCGTTCCCTTTGTGTTGGCGTTGAGAAGGGCAGAAACATTTCCCCCGCTGGAACAGAAGTGTGTATCATTCGAGCGGCTGAAAACCTTGTTTTCATTCTTTTCCTGGCCTTGAGAAGAATAGATTGACTTTTCGGCAGGTCACGGAGGTCAGAGCGGTCTGGAATCTCAGATGATCTCACCATGCTCTTCACAACTCACCTGTCTTTGCTCGGTGGAGGAAATGGTGACGTTTCCTAAGAACTTTGGAGTCTCTTAATTGCGTCTTCTTTATCTAATTAACTTCGCCTCGTTTAATATATGCGTTTAATACGCGCAGTGCAGGCAGATATCGAGACTCTGGTTGGAGGGTTTAAACACATCATACAGAGAATGAGATTTCTGTACTGTATGGTGATTAATCTTTCAGCATTATTTTTTGTTGGGCCTGATAGGCTTAAAGGCACAAAACATAAGGTTAAACAAAAGCAGGACGATCATCACTAATATGGGAAAAATCGGCATCTTCCACATTACAATAATCATTGTGCTTTGGGGAAAATGGAGCCTTTGTCATTTGTTGCCAAGGCAACTGCAGCCCAGAGATGCCCTCACATGAAAATTGCAGAGGAGTTGCATAAAGAGCCAGATGTTAAGGTCAACACGGGCTTATTTTACACCAGGAGCTCGAAAAAGAAAAAGACTTACTACTATAATAATAATAATAAAAAATAATAATAATAATAATAATAATAATAATAATAATAATGTATTGCATTATTATTAGCATTTTTTATTATTAATATTATTATTTTATTTTATGATGATGATTCTTATTTTCTGATGATTATTATTAGTAGTAGTATTATTAATCTTAGTAGTATTATTATTCAGTTAGTTATTATTATTCCTCTTATGTTATTATTATTATATTCTTTTATTTTATTTTGATTTTTTCTTAGTTATGATGATTTTATTATATTAATATTATTTATTTTTTATTATTAAATTATTATTATTTTTATTGATGATGATGAGTGATTATTATCCTTATTCTTCTTCTTTTCCTATTATTTTCTGCTGCTGCTTCTTCTTATTCTTCGTAGTCTTCCTTCTTTTCCTTCTTCTCTTCTTCTTTTTTCTCTTATCCTCTTCTTCTTTTCTTTTCTCCTGCTGCTGCCTGATTCTTCTCTCTGGTCTCTTAGTCTTTATCTTCTTCTTCCTTCTTTCCTTATTCTTTCTAAGCCTTCTTTCTTGTTACTGAAGGCTGGCTGATGCTGCTTCTTCTTCTTCTTCTTCTGCCCCATTCTTCTTCTTTCTTTTATTCTTATTCCTCTTCTTCTTTTCCTTTTCTGCTGCTGCTGCATCTGCTTTTCTTCTCTTCTTGATGGATGGTGCCGGTTGATGATAGCTTTTCTTCTCCTCTTCCTAATTGTTTCTATTTTTTCAACCCTTATTCCTATTCCTGATTTTCTTTTCTGATGCTGCCTGCTGATTCTCCTTCTTCTTATCTTTCTCTTTTGCTATTTATCTTCTTCTTTTCTTTGCTCTGCTATTGCCTGCTCCTGCTGCTGATCTATCTTTTATTATTTCCCTGCTGATTATTATTCAATGCTCCTATCTTTTCCATTTTCGTTTTATGACCCTTTAATGTTCGATTAGTTTCCTTTATGATGATGCTGATGATGCTATTAGCTTATTATTATTATTATTTTATTTTTTAAATTATTAATATCTTATTATTATTAAAGCACTTTTGTATTCCATTTCTTTCCCCGTCAGTCTTTCCATGTACATGTTTTTGGCAGTAAATGGACTGCTTTGCGTGTCGCTTGTGGTCGGTCTCTAGCGTTCAGGTTAGATTCGCCTGTCACTGTGCCTGTGATTATCACTCTGGATTACATTAGCTTTGGGTGTCTGGTTTTGTTTTGTAAAGAGGTGACGTGAACAGAAGTGAAAAGGTTACTTTAATCCATCAGTCTAAAAAAAAACCCCAATAATAAATACAAAGAGCCATTTCATAATCCATGAATAAAAGAAGTATAAGTGAGTTTGAGAGGAGAAATAAAATGGAAGAGGCTTTGGATATTATTTCTCCTCTTCATTTAACATCGGGTAATTCATGAATGTTTATTTCATCAGTCTGTGTTTGGGCTGAATGGGGAATTACTCAGGGTACACGAGGGTTTCTCAAGTGGAACACTGTATTGCCTCTTGTGTTGTCCCGAGGATCACATGACAAGCTGCTGTGATCCAATTAATAAAAACAAAACCCAGAAATATATCATAATAGAAAAAAATGATTTATAGTGATTTACTGTTAACCTTGTTTTCGCAATAAAACCCATTTTACCAAATACGAAAGAGATATGAAAAGGTATTGAGAGGGTTTTCTGTATTACTCCTGTAGGTGGCAGCACAAGGCTGCCTGCACAATCACAGGGAGCACAATCACAATGTATACAGTGCAAGAGATTTAAGATTCAGTACTGCAATGTGACACGAGATGGATCCACTGGATCTCCACGATGGTGTCGTCTGGATCTTCATCTTCAGGAAGAGGGTGAAGTGAGTGGATGTGGATGAAGTGAGATTGTGTACATCGTTGTCGATGATGAAATCACAAACGTGGGAAGACACGCAATTATTCACCAAACGTTTCAAACCCACCTCATATGGGACAGTCAGTGAAGAGACGTCCCAGGACGTCTCATATTTAATATCAGGAAATAGGAAGAAAATATATTCACACATTTGCTTGAAATGAAAACCAGAAGGGGAGCACGGTGTTTTAGCACGTTCGCCTCACACCACCAGGGTCCGGGTTCGATTCCCGTCTCGGCCATGTGTGTGTGGAGTTTGTGCATGTTCTCCCCGTGCCTCAGGGGGTTTTTCTCCGGGTTCTCCGGTTTCCTCCTCCGGTCCAAAAACATGCACGGTAGGTTGATTGGCACCTTGGAAAATTGTCCCTAGTGTATGAATGTGTGTGTGTGTGTGTGTGTGTGTGTGTGTGTGTGTGTGTGTGTGTGTGACGGGTTGGCATTCCATCCAGGGTGTATCCTGCATTAATGCCCATAGACGCCTGAGATAGACACAGACTCCCCGTGACCCGAGGGAAGATCGGATAAAGCAGTAGATGAATGAATGAATGAATGAATGAATGAAAACCTGTACAATTTGGAAAATGTTTGCATTATTTTGGCTTCTTTTTAAGGAAAGTCTTTAAAACGGGGCAATTTTAATTTGGCCAAACTTTCCAAATAATTCCTCTTTTCAAATCTAGCACCGTGAGAACGCTCAAGAACCCCCACAAGTGTGTGTTGAAATTGGAACGTATTTAAAAACGGATTCGTCTCAAACAATAACGCAGAAAGTTGATCTAACACACCGGATCTAATTCCACATTTCCAGCTCTTAATTACATCCTGTTTCTTCTTGCACCCACCGCTTTCACTCGCAACAAGATTTGCCAACCTCTAACTGAAGGAGCAGAAGTGCCAGAACAGTGCCATCTATAGGCTGGCACAGGAAATACACCATCCTGATGCCTGTGAGATATGGAAATGTATTAAAATGTAAAAAAAAACATATCATCCTGAGAAAACCTTTCACAGTGAGTTGTGATTTCTGACCTGTGATATGAGACACCATGTGTATGTCTCTGTGTAAATATCACTGATATACAGGGCTTTTTGTTTTTCCACCTTAATTAAAGGGAAGATGTCGATGATGATGCACGTGACCTCGTGATAATTGTCCCAATTAACGCAGATGAAGCGAAGAGCAGCAGCAAGAACACTGAGCTAATAACAACATCTAGCTCATAAGAGCTCCTCTGCCAAGGGGACTTTCCCTTTCAGTCACGATTCCGTCAGGACGCCCTCCGCACGGCAGGATGGAGATCCCGGCTCAGGGATTAACTCCTCCGTCTCAACGCCGTGAGCAAGACGGGGTCGGCGTTACAGACGGAACGGGTTCCGGCCTGCCATTTAGCAGCTCTCACCAGCGCATACGGCGATGACTAACACACATTAGGAGTAAAGCGGCTGATACGGTGGGTGGGAGACGGGAGATTTCACTCTGACTGAGTGTGGAGAAGAACATGAAAACATGACAAAACCATTAGTGGATGCACTGCTTTCTACATCCAACATTCAGATCTGTTTGGTTGAGAAAAGCTTCATTTAGAGCAATGAGATTTAAATTCATAATAATGATAAGAAGACAACCAGGATGCCGGGTTCGATTCCCGTCTCGGCCATGTGTGTGTGGAGTTTGTGCATGTTCTCCCCCCGTGTCTCAGGGGGTTTTTCTCCGGGTTCTCCGGTTTTCCCTCCCCCGGTCCAAAAACATGCACGGTAGGTTGATTGGCACCTTGGAAAATTGTCCCTAGTGTATGAATGTGTGTGTGTGTGTGCGTGTGTGTGTGAGTGTGTGTATGAATGTGTGTGTGGTGTGTGTGTGTGTGTGTGTGTGTGTGTGATGTGGTTGGTGTGATTTTAGACCATCCAGGGTGTATCCTGCATTAATGCCCATAGACGCCTGAGATAGACACAGACTCCCCGTGACCCGAGGGAAGATCAGATAAAGCGCTAGAAGATGAATGAATTAATAATAAATAATAATAATAATAATAATAATAATAATATATAATAATAAATAATAATATAATAATAAGATGATGATGATGATGATGAATGATGAAGGAGAAGAGGCCAATGATGGAGAAGGATGATGAAGGCTTTCATGAATCAAACCAATCATGCAGATAAGGTATAAGAGATTTACACCAAAAAATCACTAGGAGGGTGGAGCTCAGTGGATAAGGCATTGGCCTCTGGACCAGAAGATCGCAGGTTTAAATCCCACCACCACCAAGATTGGGCCCTTGAGCAAGGCCCTTAACCCTCAACTGCTCTGGATAAGGGCATCGGCCAAATGCCGTAAATGTATAAGGGGTTTCCATTCCACCCATATGTGAGTCTACTGCACAATGCCAGCTTCATGATAGTGTGACAAAGACACATCGAGAATAAAGTTTATAATAAACTAATAATAAATAAAATAATAATAATAATAATAATAATAATAATAATAATATAATAATATAAAAGGCCGCTACAGTTTTGCAGTGACGTGTTGTATACGAGTCGAAGGCTGCGCGAGTCACGTGACGTTAAGCGAGTGGCGCCCTCTCTGGTGATGATCGATGTTCACTTTTATTCATTTCTTCCGTTTATTTCTTTCAAAGTTTAAAATATGTGCTTGTTGTTGTTGTTGTTTATGCAGGTTCAAATTACAGCTATGAATTTTTGAATGGAGAAAATCTGCTTCAAAATACAACATTTTAATATGTTTTAATATGTTGGTAAAAAATTGTACATGCACTGACACTGTGTAGTTTCAAAACACAACATGTAAACATGTTATAATGTTGATAAAAGCCTACTTGGGTGTATTCATTCATTCATTCATTCATCTTCTATCGCTTTATCCGATCTTCCCTCGGGTCACGGGGAGTCTGTGTCTATCTCAGGTGTCTATGGGTATTAAGGCAGGATACACCCTGGATGGAATGCCAACCCATCGCAGGGCACACACACACACACACACACACACACACACACACACACACACGCACGCATTCACACACTAGGGACAATTTTCCAAGGTGCCAATCAACCTACCGTGCATGTTTTTAGTCCCGGGGAGGAAACCGGAGAACCCGGAGAAAAAAAACCCCCTGAGGCACGGGGAGAACATGCAAACTCCACTTGGGTGTATTACGGTGCAAAAATACAACATATACTGTCATATTGCTGTTGCGGCATCACTCCTATTGTAAGTCCAAATCTCTCCGACCTCTTATTTATTATTAAAATTTATTATTCAAACTAATTTAAATATTAGTATTAGTTTTAGTACAAACTAATATATATATATATATTATATATATATATATATATATATATATATATATATAAATACAATAAATACAAACATAATTTAGTACAAAGTGCGAATGCATGGTTTGTAATTAATTTAGTGTTTTTAGTGTTTGAGTTCTGCTCATAAACTCCATGTTGACAGTCACATTCCATCCCTTCATGTTCCCGAGTGCCGTTATTTATAATGATTATATTTCATGATTGTTTTGTGGGGATTTTTTTTTCCCCCACATCTAAAATGCTATAAATAATTCGCTCAGCGTTACAGTGGCCTTGAACGTCTCGGTGTGCCTGCAGGCTTTTCTTTTACTGTTCTGGAAACTTGTTTTTATATTGAAGCCATTTTTCACGCTGACATGTTATCGAAATTCTTTGTTCATTTGTGATATTTTACGTTATATTCTTTATTAAACGTGCAGAAAAGACGGACTCGCCTGGGTCGAGGCATGAAAACATTCATTGTTATTTTTATGAACACATGGCGTGTCTACAATATTTGTTCTTATATGCAAATGTGTTGTTAATTGTTGAAACCTGAATCTGAATGGCGTTCAGGAGAATGTTTTCTTTGTGTTGTTTGTAACTGAGGCATGTTTTGAAAATGTAATTGTGAATATAAGTTTTACACATATTTTTCAGTGAGGCACGGTGGCGTAGTGGTTAGCACGTTCGCCTCACACCGCCAGGGTCCGGGTTCGATTCCCGTCTCAGCCATGTGTGTGTGGGGTTTGCATGTTCTCCCCCCGTGTCTCAGGGGGTTTTTCTCCGGGTTCTCCGGTTTCCTCCCCCGGTCCAAAAACATGCACGGTAGGTTGATTGGCACCTTGGAAAATTGTCCCTAGTGTATGAATGTGTGTGTGAATGTGGGGGGGGGGGGGGGTGTGTGGGGTGTGTGTGTGTGTGTGAGTGTGTGTGGTGTGTGATGGGTTGGCATTCCATCCAGGGTGTATCCTGCATTAATGCCCATAGACGCCTGAGATAGGCACAGACTCCCCGTGACCCGATGGAAGATCGGATAAAGCGGTAGAAGATGAATGAATGAATGAATGAATGACATATTTTTCATATCTGTATTTAATAGTAAATGTCTGTTTACTATTTAAATGTCTGTAAATGTCATGATTAACTCTATTAACAGTGGTTGAGAGTTGAACATTAAATCCTCCAATCACTGACTCCTTTACCTTCATCCAATAGGGGGCGCTGTTGTCATGTTATAGCGCTGTATGTGCACATGGGCACACTGTTCATGATTGACTGAAACACGGTTTCTTCCAACCTTTTAGCTCAGATCAAATGAAGCGCATTTGATCTGTGTTATAATGTGTTATAACCTGGATATCTGTGTCTTAATGTGTTATAACCTGGATATTAAACCCGTTATAAACATCAGTTCATGAGAGTGACGTGTATTTGAAACACTACAGATATCGTACATCGGCAAAAAAATCCGTTCCGTTCATTTTCCCGGCTTCGTTTTCCACTGCCAATACGAGAGCGCCGTCTAGCGGCAAAGCGCTGACACCACGTGGTGTTTGTGATCACTAGGACTGACAATAGATTCAACTATTTAATCGCGATTAATCGAACGATTACCGTGAGCTAATCATTAGGTTTCTGTCCTCGATGCACCATAAATGGATTCTCTTCATGTTTTTAATGCCGTGACTAACAGGGACCGATGTTATAAACCGATGTTCTCCCTAAAATAATACATCATTTTTAATATCTATTTCACTATAGAAATTATTCTTTAAACATTGATTTATTGATTCATTAATTACTTTCTTATTAATGGATGTGTCATTTTTTTAGTGATCGTTTTAAATATGGTACGTGGCCCCTTTAAGAATTCTGTTCCAGTTTTGTTTGCTTTGCCATATAAACCAGGAGCTCAAAAATAGAAAAAGAAAAAGTAATATAATAATAATAATTATTATTATTATATTATTATTGTTTGTTATTATTGTTATATATTGTTGTTTTGTTTTTATTGTTTATTTTTTATTATCATTTTTTTTTTTTTTTTTATTTAATATTATTATTTTATGATGATGGTGATTATGATGATTATTATTCATTCATTCATTCATTCATTCATTCATCTTCTACCACTTTATCCGATCTTCCCTTGAGTTCCCTGTGTCTATCTCAGGCGTCTATGGGCATTAAGGCAGGATACACCCTGGATGTGAATGCCAACCCATCACACACACACACACACACACACACACACACACACACACACATTCATACACTAGGGACAATTTTCCAAGGTGCCAATCAACCTACCGTGCATGTTTTGTTGGACCGGGGGAGGAAACCGGAGAACCCGGAGAAAAACCCCCTGAGGCACGGGGAGAACATGCACAAACTCCACACACACATGGCCGAGACGGGAATCGAACCCCCGACCCTGGCGGTGTGAGGCGAACGTGCTAAACACTAAACCACCATAGTGCCCCTATTATTATTATTATTATTATTATTATTATTATTATTATTAAACTGTTGATGCGTTTTAGGATCCACACTCTGCTTTACTGTGCACTGTTAGAACCCCCAGGTGCTTAAACTCCCTCCACCTTCACCACCTGCAACCACCACCCCTTCTGCCTTCCCTCTCATTCACACACCCTGTCTCACTCCTTCTCACTTTCATCCCCTTCTCTCCATCACGTACCTCCACACTCTCCTCCACCTCCCACCACATCCCTCCACACCACTCTCCTCCACCTCTCCCCCACCTCTCCCCCACCTCTCCACACTCTCCTCCACCTCCCAACTCCCCCTCTCCACACTCTCCTCCACCCTCTCCTCCACCTCTCACCTCTCCTCCACAACTCTCCTCCCACACTCTCCTCTCCACCTCTCCTCCACCTCTCCACCTCTCCCCCTCCCCCTCTCCTCCTCCCCCCACTCTCCTCCACCTCTCCACTCCCTCCCCCTCCACCACCTCTCCACCTCCCTCCACCTCCCACCAGTCTCCTCCACCTCTCCCC
Source organism: Kryptopterus vitreolus (assembly GCA_030449085.1). Taxonomy (NCBI): domain Eukaryota; kingdom Metazoa; phylum Chordata; class Actinopteri; order Siluriformes; family Siluridae; genus Kryptopterus; species Kryptopterus vitreolus. The sequence continues at coordinate 496,549 of JACRUU010000023.1, forward strand.
CACCTCTCCTCCACCTCTCCACCTCTCCTCCACCTCCACCTCTCCACCACATCTCACACTCTCCCCCACCTCTCCACACTCTCCCCCACCTCCCCCCCACCTCTCCTCCACCTCTCCACACTCTCCCCCACCTCTTCTCCACCTCTCCACACTCTCCTCCACCTCTCCCCCACCTCTCCCCCACCTCTCCTCCACCTCTCCACCTCTCCTCCACCTCTCCCCCACCTCTCCCCCACCTCTCCTCCACCTCTCCACACTCTCCTCCACCTCTCCTCCACTCTCCACCTCTCCCCCACCTCCCCCACCTCTCCTCCACCTCTCCTCCACCTCTCCACCTCTCCTCTCCACCTCTCCACCTCTCCCCCACCTCTCCTCCACCTCTCCACACTCTCCTCCACCTCTCCACCTCTCCCCCACCTCTCCACACTCTCCTCCACCTCTCCACCTCTCCTCCACCTCTCCATCCCCCCACCTCCACACTCTCCTCCACCTCTCCCACACTCTCCCCCACCTCCCACCTCTCCACCTCTCCACACTCCCCCCACCTCTCCACCTCTCCACCTCTCCACACTCTCCTCCACCTCTCCTCCACCTCTCCACCTCTCCCCCACCTCTCCACTCCCTCCACCTCTCCACCTCTCACCTCTCCACCTCTCCTCCACTCTCCACCTCTCCTCCACCTCTCCACACTCTCCTCCACCTCTCCACCTCTCCACACTCTCCTCCACCTCTCCCGCACTCTCCCCCCACCTCTCCACCTGCTCCACCGCGCTCCGCCACACAGCGCCCTCCACCTCCCTCCACCTCGGCCACCCTCGCTCCACCTCGCCACACTCGCCGCCACCTCCCCCCACCGCGCCTCCACCGCGCCCCCCGCCCTCTCCACTCCACACTCTCCTCCACCTCTCCACACTCTCCCCCACCTCCCACCACTCTCTCCACCTCGCCACACCTCTCCTCCACCGCCACCTCGCCCCCCCCCACCGCTCCCTTACTATCGCCACCAACTCGCCGCCACCGCGCCACACGCGCCGCCACCGCGCCGCCACCGGCCCCCAACCGAGCCGCCACCGCGCCACCCACACTCCGCCCACCGCTCCCACACTCCGCCCACCTCGCCCACACGCGCAGACACAGCGACAACAAGCGATCCGCCACCGCCCTAGAGGCCACATCCCACCGCGGCGCCGCGCCAACCGGCCCACTCCGAGCACAAAAGCGCCTCCAGCCCACACGCGCGCACCGCGCCCCCACCTCGCCTCCACCTCCCACACGCTCCGCCCACCGCGCCACTCCACCTCTCCTCCACCGGCCACACTCTCCGGCCACCTCTCCACACGCGCACCCACACCTCTCACCTCCACCTTCCCACCCCCACCGCGCCGCCCCGCGCCACACGCGCCCCCACCTCTCCCGCGCCACCACCGCCGCCGCCACCTGCCCACACACCTCCCCCACCCTCTCCACCTCTCCACCCTCCTCCACCACCAGCACACTCCACCTACCTCACTCTCCCCAATACTCACCTCTCCTCCACCTTCTCCACTCTCGCCACAAACCACATCATCATCCTCTGCCAACATCATCGTCTACGTTACACTCTGGTAGTAATTGTATTAACCAGTAGAGGGCAGCATTGTGTAAAAGAATTGCATTGCTGTCTTTGTGTAACAGAATTGTATAAAGATAATCCCGTCTACACAAAACAGGTTCAAGCCTAAAGTAATTGTTGTGGATTGTTCTTTCCCATTCCAGGAGAAATAAGAACCTTTTATAAGTTAAAATAATAAAGGGGGGGGGGGTTATGGAGGAGACACAAACCAGTTTCAGCATGACAATGCCCCTGTGCACAACAACAAAACATCATCTCTACCTCAAGTCACGGAGCTTTTATTGCCCTTTTCATCCATATAAAGCCGAATCAGTGATCAGTGGTTTAATGCGCTGGGTTACTGATGGGAAGGTCGGGGGTTCGAGTCCCGATATCGCCAAGCTGCCACTCTCAGGTCCTTAACCCTCTGTACTCCAGGGGGCGCTGTATCATGTGGGCCCCCTGGTTCCTATCACCCTGGGATATGCAAAGAAACAATTTCACTGTACTGTAATGTTTATGTGATAAATAAAATAAACACAAAATACACAAAACAGCATAACAAAACAGTTATTATACGCCTGTATAATAACCTGTATAATATACAGCAGAATGTGCTGGAATTAGAAAACTGTAAAAAGTAAGAATGTTTTAAAAGTGGACAAAACAATATCTGTTATTCGTGGATTTTTTTTTTGTTCTGGGAACCTAATAAAGAACTATTTGTGGAAATCCCTGTTTATTTGTGAAAAAGCGTTTATTTTCCCGTAGCTATATATAATTCTTCATGCATTTTAAAGATACATTTATTATTCATTCATTCATCTTCTACCACTTTATCCGATCTTCCCTCGGGTCACGGGGAGTCTGTGTCTATCTCAGGCGTCTATGGGCATTAATGCAGGATACACCCTGGATGGAATGCCAACCCATCACACACACACACACACACACACACACACACACACACACACACACACACACACACACATTCATACACTAGGGACAATTTTCCAAGGTGCCAATCAACCTACCGTGCATGTTTTTGGACCGGGGGAGGAAACCGGAGAACCCGGAGAAAAACCCCCTGAGACACGGGGAGAACATGCACAAACTCCACACACACATGGCTGAGACGGGAATCGAACCCGGACCCTGGCGGTGTGAGGCGAACATGCTAACCACTAAACCACCGTGCCCCTGTACATTTATTTTATATATATATTATATATATATATATATATATATATATTTAATAGCTAATATTAAAAACACATTTTTGACATAAATATTAATATATTAATGTAAATCGTGCATCTTTACAGGTAAAAATGAATGTTTTTCATTTTAAATGCCCAACATGCCGCCCGTTGGGGATTTAAAGCTCCTAAAGCTCCTTGAAATGAAGCACCAAAAGCATTAAAGGCGTTTATGAGAATTCAGTATCAATTCGTGGGTGATGCAATAGATATGAATGTTTATAAATAGATTTATTTTTTTGTTATAAATTCGGGTTTTGTTCGTAACTCGGGATCTCGAGCGAAACCGCTTTTAAAAAGCGCACGATCGGGGCGATCCGAGCTCAGCGGCGTTGGACATGTACAAGGGTTCCTTGCAGGCCTGCTACGACTATGAAAGAGTTACAGCAGGCAGTGGCTACAACACAAGATAGTGTTCTTGGATCAACATTCCCCAAAACATTCCTCACAGAAAGGGCCTTGGGAAACTGGCAAGGATCATCCATCGCTCTCAGTCCTTCATGAGAACCATATTCTCATCTTCTAGGACATCGTGGCCTTTTTTTTTTTTTTTTCGTTTTTTTTTTTTTTTTTTTTTTTTTTTTTTTCCTCCGGCCTGCTTTCCATGATAAATGTGGTGCAATAAAATCCAATAAATAAATAAATAAATAAATAACAAAGCATGAACAACAGGATTTTCATTTGTTTTGTTTTTTTGTCTTCGGCATGACTTGGACTTAATTGTGTGTCCTTCGACAAATCTTTCGTTTTTAGTTCAAACCATATAAAACAAAATTCTGCCCGTTTATTTCTGTAAAGTACAAATGCTGCGGTCACGTTGCTCCGGCTCTAATGATGGCGAATATCGTCACTAGGCGAATTGTGCGTTCCTTCTCCTTCCTCGGCGATGAGGCCCTGTGATCCAAACCATGTGAGTTGTATGATTGAGCAAGTGCCTCCTTCGTCGGCCCACCCACAACCAGCGCCCCGCACAAGGTCAGCATTCCACCACTGTCATGTGGATTGATGTACATCAACAGCACCCCCCCCTCCCCCCTCCCCAACCCCCCGACCCTTTCCCCCCCCAAAACCCCTACACACACTTGCACAACAACTTACAGAGAAACAACATGTGTTTCCTTCACCCCAGAAAGCACCCAACCCACTCAGGCCGTCCTACCCACCCTCACGATCAAAGAGCCTTTGGCGAGGCCAGAGACAGATGGGAAGGCAGACAGAAATATTAGCTGGCATGCAATATCATAGCGCAGAGCAGAGCTGAGGCAGGGGGAAGAGAGGGAAAGCTGCTGGAAGATATTGAATCCTTCAGGATGTTTCTTCACAAGAGAAATCTGGCAACACATGAGTTTTTATTCAGAGCACTGAGTGCAGAGCGGCACTCGCTAAACCTTAAAGGATCTGGATTATATTGCAACAATAAAAAAATAAAAGAAAAAGCTTTAAAGGATTTTTGCTCTCGATATAAAACAGGAGCTCCGGGGAGACGATTTCGACCCGTTTCACTGTATGATTCATCTCTAATAAACACTTTTTGCTATTTATGCATGCATTTATAGGTAAATTAGCGTTTCACTGGTGCACGCTATGCAACATAGTCAGTGTTGTAACATGAAACGCACATGTTACACAATTTAATTACAAAATTAAAATAACAGAAAAAAAAACATGTCATTAAATTGCACTTACTTTAGAAAATATGCAAAAAAATCCCAAAGACCACCGTGCAAATATTTGCAGTTACAACCGCCAACAATTTGACTCGGAAGCAGCTCAGATGCGAGAATATATCCCTCTTTTTCCGAGCGCCACCTAGTGGACAAATGAAAGTAATCGAAATGTAATCAGTTACATTACTTTTATGAAGTCATTAAAAAGTTATAATGATATTTGTTGACAAGTAGATGCATTAAACAATAAGGAAGGAGCTTTAAAACATCCAGTGTTTTCTTTAAGAGATAAACTGAAGGATTTGATTGTTTACAGCTGCTGTAATAGATAATAGATAGATTCCAATCTTTTTAATCTTTATAAATAAATAATATATTTATATATAAATAATATATAAAAAGTTAAATGTAGCTTTGAAATTAACAAGAAATTTCTAAATTACAAATACATTCATACTAAACGAATAATTTCCGGAGCAAAATGAATATTTAATCATTTTATTAAAGGGAGAGATTTTGAGAGAAATGTACATAATTATAACATCTGTTACAGTTATTTACAGTAAACATGCAAAGTATTCATTTATGCCACATTCAAAAGGTGATATTAATGTGTGATTAATCATCATGAGTTAACTCACGGCCATCCTGTGATTAATTGTGATTAAATATTATATAGACAATATATATATATATATATTATATATAGTATACATTCATTCATTCATTCATTCATCTTCTAGCGCTTTATCCGATCTTCCTCGGGTCACGGGGAGCCTGTGCCTATCTCAGGCGTCTATGGGCATTAAGGCAGGATACACCCTGGATGGAATGCCAACCCATCACACACACACACACACACACACACACACACACACACACACACACACACACACACACACACAAAACTTCATACACTAGGGACAATTTTCCAAGGTGCCAATCAACCTACCATGCATGTTTTTGGACGGACCGGGGGAGGAAACCGGAGAACCGGAGAAAACCCCCTGAGACACGGGGAGAACATGCACAAACTCCACACAACACATGGCCGAGACGGGAATCGAACCCGGACCCTGGCGGTGTGAGGCGAACGTGCTAATCACTGAAACACCGTGCCCGCCTTAATAGATAACACAGATGAGATTATTATTATCATGTGAAGAACATTAAAGGTCCAAATTCTGGAAGTTTTGGAATTCTGTGTGTTGATGTCAGTGGAGGAAGTAATTACATGTAACGGCGTTGTGTAATTTAATTACAAAATAAACTTAACAGTAATTTGTTACCGTTACTGAGAAAAAAATGATAAAGATTACAAATAGGATTACATCTGAACAATGTCTCAGAAGGTTGGAGAGTTGGCCTCACACCTGCAGGGTTGGGGGTTCGATTTCCCTCAGTGTGTCCCGTCATAGCGATGCAAAGACTTGACTTCTAAATCAGCATTACATTTGTTTTTGTTAGGAAGTCTGGCTTTGTTGTGACTGTGCTTAAAAAATGGAATGAATATAAAGTTCATTCAAGTGATAAAAGATTTAAAAGTTATAAATGTTTGGAAATGATTGATATGGAAAGTAATGTAATTCATGAAAGTAATGAAAAAAATAATCAAATGTAATCAGTTATTTACTTTTATAAAGTCATTAAAAAGTTACATTACTTATTACATTGTGAATAGCGTCATTTATAATCATTTCATTTCCAAAGTAACCTTCCCAACACTGAACGCAGGTATATACTTGTTTCGCCATTGTTATGGGCAGGTGGGCGATCACTGGGTAAGGCATTGGACTTTGGACCGGAAGATCGCAGGTTCAAATCCCACCGCCACCGCCAGCGAGCCCGTGAGCAAGGCCCTTAACCTTCCAGTGCTCCTGTATGATGTAAAAGTAATTAAAAGTTACGGAAAAGTTATAGTCCATTATGAAGGGACGTGAAAGTCCAGTGGTGAAGGTGTTGGACTCTGGACCGGAAGATCACGGGTTCAAACCACACCACCACCAAGCTGACACTTGTGGGCCCTTGAGCAAGGCCCTTAACCCTCAATTGCTCAGTTGTAAGTCGCTCTGGATAAGGGCGTCTGCTAAATACGGCAAATTTAAATGTAAATGTAAAAGTTTTTCAGCACACCACCAACACAAAGATGCACGCACCGTCACAGGGAGCACCGACCCTACTCGCCCCTGCAGCCTTCTTCCTGGAGACGAAGCTGATAAACATCCAGGGCCAATCACGGGAGGTGCTTCGACAAGGAAGATGCATTCCTGAAGAGCGCTGTATTGCTGTGTGTGTGTGTGTGTGTGTGTTTCAACAGAGACTGTAGTATTTTAATAAAAGCCTTTGCATTCTTTGTGTGATTTACTCTCAGAGCTGCTTTTGTCAATCATTAATCAGTACATCTGTCTAGGGGAAAAAAGGCGAACCTCTGTTTCTGACACCTACAGACTTCAGTGCCAACAGAAGCACACAGAGAATATGAGCCACTGTGTGACTCGTCCACACTCTACAGTACAGACGGTCCTTCATCGTGGCATTGGAGCCGCTTTGGGTTTTTAAATGACTGGAAATTTGCGAGGATTCTCAAAGAGCTATTGTTGATGGGGCGAAGCAAGCTGAAGCTTCGTGCTTGGACCGGATTCCGCTCTTCCACTTGCGAGTCACTTGGAATAAAATTGTCTATAAATAAAAAATGTTTTACAGATGCAGCTAAGAGGTTGCAGGCCTGTGCACGGAATTCATTTTTCTTTTACTTTTTAAATCGGAGAGAAATTTTGAATTGTCTTATAACGCACCGCTATAAATTTCCCAAAAGTCGGAAGGCGACGATCGGTTGCGTATTACAGCTGCAAGAAAACGTCCGCGGTTTATAGAGAGTCATAATGTGATACAGCGCTCACAGCTTCACACCTGAAAAGTGTCCTGGAAGCCCTTTTCAAAGCAGGAAGGAGGTGGTGGCTTAGTGGTGAAGGTGTTGGCTTCTGGACCAGAAGATTGCAGGTTCAAACCCCATCACTGCCAAGCTACCACTAGTGGGCCCTTGAGCAAGGCCCTTAACCCTCAATTGCACAGTTGTAAGTGGCTCTGGATAAGGGCGTCTGCCAAATGCTGTAAGTGTAAATGTACCTTCAGCCAGAGGACCAAGTCTGCTGAAAAGCGAACATGGTAATGACTTTTATGAAGGTCGGTGCTCCCTGTGACTGTGTGTGCGCAAACCTTGTGCTGCCATCTGTGTGTATGTTAGCTTTTGATAGAGGTAATGGCCATAATGACTGTTTAAATGGGGAGGGAGGGATATCGGTGGTTAAGGCATTTGACTCTGGGCGGGAAGGCTGCGGTATTGTATTGTATTATGACATCGGTACCAACATCCACCCATAAACGCAAGTGGGAGCAGAAGAAGAACCAACGAGGCTCATCAGTGGATGTGTTTCTTGCGACAGCTGAAGACGCCCTTTCGTCCCTGTGACGATGTTCCACCATGCCATCATCGAATCTCCCCCCACAACCTCCATCATAGTCTACACTCTACACTATCACCCCAGGTTCTGAACATAAGAGTATGACATCCCTCCACCCACAAATCATCCCTCCACCCAGAAATCATCACTCCACCCAGAAATCATTCATCCACCCACAAATCATCCCTCCACCCACAAATCATCACTCCACCCAGAAATCATCACTCCACCCACAAATCATCACTCCACCCACAAATCATCACAAATCATCCTCCACCCAAATCATCACTCCACCCACAAATCATCCCTCCACCCACAAATCATCCCTCCACCCACAAATCATCACTCCACCCACAAATCATCCCTCCACCCACAAATCATCACTCCACCCACAAATCATCACTCCACCCACAAATCATCACTCCACCCACAAATCATCACTCATCCCTCCACCCACAAATCATCACTCCACCCAGAAATCATCCCTCCACCCAGAAATCATCCCTCCACCCAGAAATCATCCCTCCACTCAGAAATCATCAGAAATCATCCCTCCGCCCACCCACACCCAGAAATCATCTCCACTCCACCCACAAATCATCACTCCACCCACAAATCATCCCTCCACTCAGAAATCATCCCTCCACCCAGAAATCATCCCTCCACCCACAAATCATCCCTCCACCCACAAATCATCACTCCACCCACCGAAATCATCCCTCTACTCAGAAGTCATCTTTTCACCCACGAATCATCCCTATCCCTCCACCCAGAAATCATCCCTCCACCCACAAATCATCACCCACAAATCATCCCTCCACCCAGAAATCATCCCTCCACTCAGAAATCATCCCTCCACTCAGAAATCATCTCTCCACCCAGAAATCATCACTCCACCCAGAAATCATCCCTCCACCCACAAATCATCCCTCCACCCACAAATCATCCCTCCACCCAGAAATCATCCCTCCACTCAGAAATCATCTCTCCACCCACAAATCATCACTCCACCCAGAAATCATCCCTCCACCCACAAATCATCCCTCCGCCCAGAAATCATCCCTCCACTCAGAAATCATCCCTCCACCCAGAAATCATCCCTCCACTCCAGAAATCATCCCTCCACATCCACCCAAATCAGAAATCATCTCTCCACCCACAAATCATCACTCCACTCCAGAAATCATCTCTCCACCCAGAAATCATCCCTCCACCCACAAATCATCACTCCACCCACAAATCATCACTCCACCCACAAATCATCACTCCACCCACAAATCATCACTCCACCCACAAATCATCACTCCACCCACAAATCATCACTCCACCCACAAATCATCACTCCACCCACAAATCATCACTCCACCCACAAATCATCACTCCACCCACAAATCATCACTCCACCCAGAAATCATCCCTCCACTCATCACTCCACCCACAAATCATCCCTCCACTCAGAAATCATCCCTCCACTCAGAAATCATCCCTCCACTCCAGAAATCATCTCTCCACCCAGAAATCATCACTCCACCCACAACCCACAAATCATCACTCCACCCACAAATCATCACTCCACCCACAAATCCACCCACAAATCATCTCTCCACTCAGAAGTCATCTCCACCCACAATTCCACCCACAAATCATCTCCACCCACAAATCATCACCCACCCACAAATCATCCCTCCACCCACAAATCATCACTCCACCCACAAATCATCCTCCACTCAGAAATCCACCATGCCATCATTAAATCTCTCCCCACAACCTCCATCATAGTCTACACTCTACACTATCACTCCAGGTTCCAAACATAAGAGAGTATGACATCCCTCTACTCAGAAATCATTCATCCACCCACAAATCATCCATACTCCACCCAGAAATCATCCCTCCACCCACAAATCATCCCTCCACCCAGAAATCATCCCTCCACCCACAAATCATCACTCCACCCACAAATCATCTCTCCACTCAGAAATCATCTCTCCACCCAGAAATCATCCCTCCACTCAGAAATCATCTCTCCACTCAGAAATCATCCCTCCACTCAGAAATCACTCTCCACCCAAAATCATCACTCCACCCACAAATCATCTCTCCACTCAGAAGTCATCTTTCCACCCACAAATCATCACTCCACCCACAAATCCACCCATCTTTCCACCCACAAGTCATCTCTACACCCAGAAATCCACCATGCCATCATTAAATCTCTCCCCACAACCTCCATCATAGTCTACACTCTACACTATCACTCCAGGTTCCAAACATAAGAGAGTATGACATCCCTCTACTCAGAAATCATTCATCCACCCACAAATCATCCCTCCACCCAGAAATCACCCAGAAATCATCCCTCCACCCACAAATCATCACTCCACCCACAAATCATCCCCACCCACAAATCCACTCACAAATCATCTCTCCACTCAGAAATCATCCCTTCAATCAGAAATCATCCCTTCATCAGAAATCATCCCTTCACAGACAATCTAATCATCCATACACCACTCCTCCATCCACTCAGAAATCAGTCCTCCACCTAGAAAGCAGCGGAGTGCGAGGTTTTGGATGCATCACATGCTGCGTCTTCAGAAACGACTTCCAGTGGCGTAGAGTCAGTGTGGGAATGGAAGTTTATTGCACTATTAAATGGACTGTTACATTTTTTACGAGGAATAACAAAACAAACTCTTGTTTTAAATCACTTTTCATAGAGTTTACAATATATTCACATCATAACATCATATATTATAATATATTCACATCATAACATCATATATTATAATATATTCACATCATAACATCATATATTATAATATATTCACATCATAACATCATATATTATAATATATTCACATCATAACATCATATATTATAATATATCATCAATATATTCACATCATAACATCATATATTATAATATATTCACATCATAACATCATATATTATAATATATTCACATCAATAACATCATATATTACAATATATTCACATCATAACATCATATATTATATTCAATATATTCACATCATAACATCATATATTATAATATATTCACATCATAACATCATATATTATAATATATTCACATCAATAACATCATATATTATAATATATTCACATCATAACATCATATATTATAATATATTCACATCATAACATCATATATTACAATATATTCACATCATAACATCATATATTATAATATATTCACATCATAACATCATATATTATAATATATTCACATCAATAACATCATATATTGCAATATATTCACATCATAACATCATATATTACAATATATTCACATCATAACATCATATATTATAATATATTCACATCATAACATCATATATTATAATATATTCACATCATAACATCATATATTATAATATATTCACATCATAACATCTTATATTATAATATATTCACATCATAACATCATATATTATAATATATTCACATCATAACATCATATATTATAATATATTCACATGATAACATCATATATTATAATATATTCACATCATAACATCATATATTACAATATATTCACATCATAACATCATATATTACAATATATTCACATCATAACATCATATATTACAATATATTCACATCAATAACATCATATATTACAATATATTCACATCATAACATCATATATTATAATATATTCACATCATAACATCATATATTATAATATATTCACATCATAACATCATATATTATAATATATTCACATCATAACATCATATATTATAATATATTCACATCATAACATCATATATTATAATATATTCACATCATAACATCATATATTATAATATATTCACATCATAACATCTTATATTATAATATATTCACATCATAACATCATATATTATTGACAATATATTCACATCATAACATCATATATTACAATATATTCACATCAATAACATCATATATTACAATATATTCACATCATAACATCATATATTATAATATATTCACATCATAACATCTTATATTATAATATATTCACATCATAACATCATATATTATAATATATTCACATCATAACATCATATATTACAATATATTCACATCATAACATCATATATTACAATATATTCACATCATAACATCATTATATTATAATATATTCACATCATAACATCATATATTATAATATATTCACATCATAACATCATATATTATAATATATTCACATCAATAACATCATATATTACAATATATTCACATCATAACATCATATATTATAATATATTCACATCATAACATCATATATTATAATATATTCACATCATAACATCATATATTACAATATATTCACATCATAACATCATATATTACAATATATTCACATCAATAACATCATATATTATAATATATTCACATCATAACATCATATATTACAATATATTCACATCATAACATCATATATTATAATATATTCACATCATAACATCATATATTATAATATATTCACATCATAACATCATATATTATAATATATTCACATGATAACATCATATATTATAATATATTCACATCATAACATCATATATTATAATATATTCACATCATAACATCATATATTATTATAATACAATATATTCACATCATAACATCATATATTATTATATATTCACATCATAACATCATATATTATAATATATTCACATGATAACATCATATATTATAATATATTCACATGATAACATCATATATTATAATATATTCACATGATAACATCATATATTATAATATATTCACATGATAACATCATATATTATAATATATTCACATCAATAACATCATATATTATAATATATTCACATCATAACATCATATATTATAATATATTCACATCATAACATCATATATTATAATATATTCACATCATAACATCATATATTATAATATATTCACATCAATAACATCATATATTACAATATATTCACATCATAACATCATATATTACAATATATTCACATCATAACATCATATATTATAATATATTCACATCATAACATCATATATTATAATATATTCACATCATAACATCATATATTATAATATATTCACATCATAACATCTTATATTATAATATATTCACATCATAACATCATATATTATAATATATTCACATCATAACATCATATATTATAATATATTCACATCATAACATCATATATTATAATATATTCACATCATAACATCATATATTATAATATATTCACATCATAACATCATATATTATAATATATTCACATCATAACATCATATATTATAATATATTCACATCATAACATCATATATTATAATATATTCACATCATAACATCATATATTATAATATATTCACATATAACATCATATATTACAATATATTCACATCATAACATCATATATTATAATATATTCACATCATAACATCATATATTACAATATATTCACATCAATAACATCATATATTACAATATATTCACATCAATAACATCATATATTATAATATATTAACATTAATAACATTATATATTACAATATATTCACATCATAACATCATATATTATAATATATTCACATCATAACATCATATATTATAATATATTCACATCATAACATCATATATTATAATATATTCACATCATATTCACATCATAACATCATATATTACAATATATTCACATCAATAACATCATATATTATAATATATTAACATTAATAACATTATATATTACAATATATTCACATCATAACATCATATATTATAATATATTCACATCATAACATCATATATTATAATATATTCACATCATAACATCATATATTACAATATATTCACATCATAACATCATATATTACAATATATTCACATCAATAACATCATATATTATAATATATTCACATCATAACATCATATATTACAATATATTCACATCATAACATTATATATTATAATATATTTTTATGTATATTTATATATTTTTTAGTCACAGGACGTCAGTATGAATGATATTGCTTTGGGGGAGTCACACTGGGAGTTTTACAGACAGCGTTTGATTCCAGATGTTTTTCATTACATGTCGTTAAACTCTCAATAATCTGCTGCTCGTGACATTCGGCTCCTTTTTTCCTGTTCTATCGAATGCCACACCGAGACGAGTGACAAGTGACACATCGGAAAAGAACGGGAATTCCCGGAGCAGTGAAGTGGGAATGATACATCCTCATGACTCCTGTGACAATAAACAACATAAAGCGATTACTTGTGAATTAAATATGAGAGAATAAATAAATGAACGAATGAAGCGTGATTGCAAAATCCCAAGGCATGGCATAATTCATTGATTATTATATGGGGCACTATGGTTTAGTGTTTATCACGTTCACCTCACACCGCCAGGGTCCGGGTTCGATTCCCGTCTCGGCCATGTGTGTGTGGAGTTTGTGCATGTTCTCCCCGTGTCTCAGGGGTTTTTCTCTCCGGGTTCTCCGGTTCCTCCTCCCCCGGTCCAAAAACATGCACGGTAGGTTAATGTTGAAAAAACATGATTGGCAAATTGGAAAATTGTCTCTAGTGTGTGTGTGTGTGTGTGTTTGTGTGTGGTGTGTGTGTGTGTGTGTGTGTGTGTGTGTGTGGGTGTGTGTGTGTGTGTGTGTGATGGGTTGGCACTCCATCCAGGGTGTATCCTGCATTAATGCCCATAGACGCCTGAGATAGACACAGACTCCCCGTGACCCGAGGGAAGATCGGATACACACACACACACACATTCATACACTAGGGACAATTTTCCAAGGTGCCAATCAACCTACCGTGCATGTTTTTTGGACCGGGGGAGGAAACCGGAGAACCCGGAGAAAAACCCCCTGAGGCACGGGGAGAACATGCACAAACTCCTCCACACACACATGGCCGAGACGGGAATCGAACCCTGACCCTGGCGGTGTGAGCCGAACGTGTGCTAACCGCTAATCCACCACCGTGCCCCATATATATATATATATATATATATATATATATATATATATATATATATATATATATACTTGGTCAGAAACCGGAACTACACTGTGGTGGGGTGGGGGTGGGTGTTGTCGGGGGGGGGGGTGGGTTTTGGATAATCCGGTTTCAGCAGATGAGGTGTTGTTTTGCAGAATGGAACTTGTGGGAATTCAAGCTTTAGACTAAACTTTTTTTTTTTTTTTTTTATCTTTGTGTTATATTTTGGAAACTCGACCCGACATGCTGTTTTCATTAACTCCGGCGTGAATGAGATTCGGTGTGTGGGAGTTTGTTTTTTTTCCCTGCCTCATATCCGAGAAGTTACACGAATAGTGAGGTTTAACAAAAAAAATTATATGTTTCAAAAAAAAAAAAAAACCCTGGTATAACCATGGCCCATCCTGCCTCCTGTCCTGTCCCCCCCCCCCCCTCCTCCTCCCTGCCCTCCTCTTGCCTTGCCCTCCTGCCCCCTCCTCACTCCTCCTTCAAAGCAGAAGTATTTATTCGGAGGCGGGCCGCCGCCGGTCCCTCACTCCCACTCCAGACCATTCACGTAAACGGGGGCAGCGCCCGGAGCAGACCCAGACCCCCCCCCCTCTGCCCCCCCCCCCCCCCCCCTTTATCTGCCCCCACCTTATCTGTGTAAATATTTGAGAGGGAGTCTCATAGCTCGAAACATCTGTGTGTGTGAAGTGTTGGAGGTACCTTCTCCTCATCATGAACTTGTTTTCAGCGCTCCACGGCGCTCCTGGCGTGGCTGATCGTCTCGCTGTGCGGCTCTCTCTCAAAGCACCAAGTCAACGGTAGGAGATTTTATTCTCTCTCTCTTTTTCTTTCTTTTTTCTTTTTTTTCTTTTTTTTTCTTTTTTTTTTGATTTGGACGGAATGTTTCTCTATAGCCTGAGCGAAGTGATTAGGATTCATCCAGATCTGTTTTTTAGATCAGACTCAGAAAGCGGGAGGGGAGGAAATGAGGAACACACCATGTACCGAGAAATACCTGCCAGGTGCAAGACGGAAATTTTTCCTCCTTATCCTGGTGGATTGGTGAAGGGAAAAAAAATATAAAAAGATAAAAAAAAAAAAACTAAAGAAAAAACATAATCTTAAAGCACCATGAAGTAATGAAACAATTAAGAGCTGCTTCATTTATATATATATATATATATATATATATATATATATATATATATATATATATATATATATATATATATATATATATATATAAAAACAATCGCTCTAATGCTCTCACCCTCTAACCCCAGGGTTTGAAACAATGAACACATCCATTGTCAAAATAATTGTAATTCCAAATGCGTTATATGAAGGAAAGGTCACGCTTTCAGATCCGACATCCTGCATGTGTTTTTTTTTTTTTTTAGGATTTTATCCGTATAAATTTACCCGATAACTCTAAACAAAACCAACTCGGGAGAAAAACTCAGGAGAAAACGATCTTACAGTTGTTTTGCCAAAAATCTCTGGACCTGGATTTATTTCTTTATTTTTTTTTTATTAGAAAGAATCTCTAGAACAGATTTGCTGCCCAGGATACAGAAAGCTGTTTATGGGTACACAAGTATTACAGATCATAAAGTGAGATTGATGATTTTGACCATTGTTTTGTAAACATCTGTCGTACATCTGGGTTCTGTGGTGTGTGTGTATATATATATATATATATATATCCTAAATATTTGGCGTGACATTCATACTAATATTTTGTCTTTCTCCTCCCTGTGCGACGTGTGTGTACAGCGGGCATGTGCTGGCTGCAGCAGGGCCAGGAGCAGCGCTGTGACATGGTCCTGATGCGTGGCGTGAGCAGGGAGGAATGTTGTGCTGGAGGACGCTTGGACACAGCCTGGTCCAACTCCAGCCTTCCCATCAACGAGGTCAGTCTGCTGGGCTTCCTGGGCATCGTGTCCTGCAAACCGTGCAAAGGTAGGTTTTCCCATTAAACACACCGTATATGTGTGTGTGTGTGTGTGTGTGTGTGTGTGTGTGTGTGTGTGTGTGTGTGTGTGTGTGTGAGACCTTCTCTGAATTCGAATTCGGATCAGATGACGATGGACATAAAAAAAACTGTATTTTCAAAAACCAATAAATATTTAATGCCATTTACAGAGGCGGAAAATTAAACCTCTTATAAATGTTATTTATATATATATAGATCAGGGGTCACCAACGTGGTGCCCGTGGGCACCAGATAGATAGATAGATAGATAGATAGATAGATAGATAGATAGATAGATAGATAGATAGATAGATAGATAGATAGATAGATAGATAGATAGATAGATAGATAGATAGATAGATAGATAGATAGATAGATCTCGAATCGTGACGTCGCACGGCAAGCCGGCCGTATCGACGGGAGAATTTGTTTTCAATCCCACCAAAAAGCATGAAGTTTTTATTTTAAATCCTGGAACAGTTTGAGAAGGTCATCAACACACACACACACACACACACACACACACACACACACGATCACTCACACACACACACACACCATAATCCAAAACCAATCTGGACCTGATGACTGGGGTTTTTTTTTTTTGTTTTTTTTTTTGCTCCTGCTCACAATTGGAAGAGGAAAAAAAAAAAGGCTTCATATGGATTTAAGCCAGATGTTCTGTCTAACTCCATCCAGCTGTTTGAGTACAGTCCACTATTGTAAGCCTTGGCCAGGTATGTGAGTTACTGAAGGCGTTGTAGGTTTAGTCAATAAGTAAGTACGCGTCTCTTTCGGGGATTGGCAAAGAAATCACAGTGACCGGGAATTTCATCCCGGGAATAAATTTAGAACTTGGATTCATCAGGAGATCGACAGGTGCCAAGCGACAGCTGTACACACACACACACACACACACACACACACACACACACACACACACACACAGAATGTTAAATAGAATGTGCTCGATACAATAGTGCATCTTTACTCTCCCTTCCTTTTCCTTGTCACTCTTTCCGAGTGCTTATTGGAAAGCAGGCTTGTTTGCCATCCTCGCGTAGAAACGACCGAATTCCAGCTCACCGCAGAGAGAAATGGCTGCCACATGCTCCAGAGGTCTGGTCCTCATAAGCCCAGAACACAATCAGTGCCATTAGATACGTCCAAAAAAAAAAAAACCACCACGCACAAGGAAAAAGAGAAAGTTCATTTTATTGTCTGTTCCAGGATTCTTCCTTTCCACTCCCATAAAAATTGTATGGACTACTGGACGTTTTCTGCGATGCGTTCCAGATGTTCCGTGGCTCACACTTTCTGATTAACTCCATCTCTATCTTTTCCTTACATTACGCCGTGGATCGCTGGAGCATCCCGTTCCTGGTCTAACCCAACTGAAATCACGCCTTAAACAAAGCAGAGCGGGAATGCCGGGATTTCCATCATGGGCATCTGGAGCCGCTCTCATGGAGGGGAGATTGTTTTATTTGTTTACTTGTTTACTTTTGACAATAAACAGGCATTTCAGGACATGTTGTGTGTTCCCTGGAATACTGTGGCGGGATTAAGATCGGAAGAGACGATGTTGACGTTGGAATTGTAAAGCGTGGCAGGTACAAATCCGTCCGCGATCCGTGAAGGTGGAGAACGGTGGACCGTTCCCGGCACGGCTCTTTCCCGGTGCGGATCGTTCCCGGTGCAGATCGTTCCCAGTGCGGATCGTTCCCGGTGCAGATCGTTCCCGGTGCCCGGTGCAGATCGTTCCCGGTGCGGATCATTCCCGGCGTGGATCGTTCCCGATGGGGATCCGTACCGGGAACGATCTGCACCGGCGCGGCTCTTTCCCGGCGCGGATCGTTCCCGGCGCGGATCATTCCTGCCGCGGCTCTTTCCCGGTGCGGATCGTTCCCGGCATGGATCGTTCCCGATGGGGATCCGTACCGGGAACGATCTGCACCGGCGCGGCTCTTTCCCGGCGCGGATCGTTCCCGGCGCGGATCATTCCTGCCGCGGCTTCCCGGCGGCTCTTTCCCGGTGCGGATCGTTCCCGGCATCCCGGCGCGGATCGTTCCGATCGTTTGAGCTCCGGGTGATTTTTAACATGTGTTTTGTTTCTTTTCCTCATAGAGACGTGCGAAGGAGTGAAGTGTGGATTGGGGAAAGTGTGTAGGATGAAAGGTGGACGTCCTCAGTGCATCTGCTCTCCAGATTGCTCCAACGTCTCCAGAAAGCACGCCGTGTGCGGGAGCGACGGGACGACGTATAAAGACGAGTGCGCGCTCCTGATGGCCCGCTGCAGAGGTCACCCCGACCTTGAGATCATGTACCAAGGAGAGTGCAAAAGTAGGGGTTTTTTTTTGGCTTGTTGTTGTTGTTTTTGTTGTTGCTTGGTTTGGAAGAAATGATCTAAACCTGGACGTTTGTTTGCAGAGTCGTGTTCCAACGTGGTCTGCCCGGGGACACACACGTGCGTGACGGACCAGACCAACAGCGCCCATTGCGTGATGTGCCGCACGGCTCAGTGCCCGATGCCCATTCTCGGCGGCCAGACCATCTGCGGCAACGATAACATCACCTACCCGAGCGCCTGCCACTTGCGCCGCGCCACCTGCTTCTTCGGCCGCTCCATAGGAGTGCGCCATTACGGCCACTGCCGGAGTAAGGACTAAACACCTGTGGATTAAACACCTTCTATATTACGATACGAAAAAACAAACAAACAAACAAACAAATATCCTGGGGTATATTTAAATCAGGCTTTTACGATTTGTGTTTTTGTTTTTGTTTTCTATTGGATAAACTACTGAAGACCCACGACCTTAACGTCTGGGCGCCCGAAATTCTCCCCTCCATTCTCGGATTGCACGTGAATTTGTGGTACTCGTCCGCCTCGGGGCTCGTTAACAGAAGGGCTTTTCTTCTGTGCATGGTTTTGATTGCGACGATCGGCCGTGTGCCGTAATAATCCCTGTTTCTGTTTGTTGTTGTTGTTGTCTTTCAGGTAAAGAAGGTAGTGAGGAGAATTCGCTCTTTTAGGGATCTCGGCTTTGCGTAAGATCGCCTCGTACAGCACAGTTAATGTGAGCGAGCGGAATCCGCCATCCGTTCTGTTAAAGGAAGCGCTAGATGCATGCAGTATGTACTTCAGGAGAAATGCGCACCTCACTCGCTCGCTCTCTGGTATGGTATTATTAACTGTTGTTCGAATCTGGATCTAACCATGTGCATATTGTAAATACATTACTGCTCTTATTTATTGGGGAAAACTGCTTCTCCAAATGTTTTCTTTTTCTTTTCTTTTACTTTTTCTTTTTTTTTTTTTTTTTAATTTATAGTTCGAGCTGCAAAATTCCCAAAACTTTCACTTTTTGATATTTATTGTGTTCTCATGTACAGACCAGTTAAAGCACAACATTAAAAATAAATAATAAATAAATAAATAAAAAGGCACGCCACACATTAAAAAAAACAAAAAAAACAAATAATTTTATAGCATTTTAATAAAATCCTTTCTTTAGTGTAGAACAGAAGGAGAAAAGAAACGTCCCCAGATGCACCTCATTCTTTAAAATAAAAGTATTATTGCACACTCTGGAGACTATTTATTACGGAAATAAAGCCAAAGAAGTGTGTGTGTGTGTGTGTGTGTGTGTGTGTGTGTGTGTGTGTGTGTGTTGTTCAAGTTCCGCTCCATCATGTCTGGAGGTTAAAGAGTTTGCAGACGTAGAAGGAGAGATTCCAGGCTCGATGCTGTGCCACTTGCACGAACGCTTCACTGGCATAAAAAGCTTAAGCAAGCTACCTGCTGAGCAAATGAAATTCGCGGCTACATTGTGTGTGTGTATGTGTGTGTGTGTGTGTGTGTATGTGTGTGTGTGTTTTCTTATATATGTGTGTGTGTGTGTGTGTGTGTGTGTGTTTTTTTATGAGCAGGCAGGGTCAGTCCAAAAAAAAAAAATCCCAAAAAACTAAACTGGTTCAGTCCATTGTACTGTTTAATGTTTTTGTCTTTATTGTGGTTTATTTACGGAACCGTTTTTCTCTCTTTTTCTTTTCTTTTCTTTTTTTTTTTTAAATCTTTCGTTTCATTTATTCGTAAATCTGTTCTGTTTTCGAATCAATTCCCATTAAAACCTTGTTAAGAACCGCATTATTATATATTATATTTTCTCCTTGTAAATATCTTGTTTTTTTTCTCCCCTATTTTTGTGTATTTACTGTGAGATTTCTTAATGTATCGACTTATTTTTGTATTTTATTACTGACATTTTAACTCTGATTAAAAAGAGACTTCTGATCCCAATGTGTGATTTCTCCTCCTCGGAAACGACTTATCAAGCGCTTTCATTTCGGGATCCAGTGGCAAAACGCTAAAAAAAAGAATAAACGTATTTATATTTTCAATAAATAGATTCATTTTCACGCCTAATGCGCATGTCAGAGATCTCCAGGGTCTGCGAGGAACCTCGAGAGGAACCGGATTGGGAAGGGAGATACGCAAACGCCTTTTATAATACTTATATAGAATGTGGCATCAGAAAAGCTCTGTGTTACTGATCAGAAGGTCGGGGGTTCGAGTCCCGGTTTTACCATACTCTGGGGCCCTTGAGCAAGGCCCTTAACCCCTCTGTGCTCCAGGGGGCGCCGTATCATGACTGATAATGCACTCTGACCTCCACCTTCCAAACAAGCTGGGATATGCTTGTCATTAGGAGGTTAACGCATCGTTTACGGCTTTGGCGTTCCGCGGCGACGTCTCCGGAGTTTTCCGGCTTCTCGAGCGAATGGAATCCGGTCGATTCGGTCCCGGCGCAGTAAAATGACTCTTTGAGGTTTCGCTGTGGGTGAAGGTGAGACACCAGACTCGTTTTCCTGTATGAAAAAACCCACTTGTTTTTTTTTTTTTTCATTTTTTTGTTGTTTGTTTTTTTGTTTTTAATCCCTCGGCCCGGGGAAGAAAAAGGAGGCACTCCCGGCTGCATGCCGCATCTGGTTCAACTTTGGGAGATGTTTATATTCCAATCCAAGCATCATTTTATAACGGTGGGACTAGAATTAAATGTTTGTTCAAACAGACCATAACAATTCCGTAGCGAAAAAAAAAAAAGAAAAAAAGAAAAGTTGTTTTGTGTCGTGCCTCCCTGTTGTTTTGTGGCCCTGTTACGCTCCTCGGCACTTCTCACGACTGCTGCGAGATCTTTGTGGTCCGAGTGGCACCGAACCATCATCGTTTCAGTTTCATTTATACACCAGGATAATAAAATCCACTAGACGATGACGATTATATCGTACCCTCATAGAACACCGTTCCCAAAAGGACCGGGATTATTCCGGCTTCGTTCCCCAAAAAACTTCCAGCAGGACAATTCCGGCTTTACGGTGGGATTTGGTGGAAGATCTCCACGTTTAGAGCTCTTTTCATTATCCTAAACATTAACGCTGACTGCATTGCTGCATTGAGAAAGGGTTATAAACGCTACATACATTCGAATTCATTCACATGAATCTCCGTCAACGTCTTCTGTGGCGTGAGATGAAAAATCCCAGGCGTATCCCGCGCTATAAAGCGCTCCATACAGTTAAAGTGGCGTCGGGTCCAAAAGATAATGAAAAGAAGATCTCAAGTGAGCTTCATCTGTTTTCAGGAAGTATAATTCTCTGCAGAACATCAGAACTTGGATAAATGATTAAAGAAAAAAAAGATATATATATATATATATTAGAAAAATTATTTCATTTCCTAATGGGAATTGGACCGCTCGTTTTTTTCCCCCCCATCAGGATCGCATTGGTTTAATTGCTTCCATGCGTCTTCTCCGGTTTTATACATTGTCATCTACATCTTTGTACGTTTGTGGACGGATGACGGGTGGAGAATCGCGAACGAACGCTTTCATAAAATAAAAGGAAAGGAGATTGTCATTCGTCCGCTTTGTCACGATGCAGCTTCACTCAAATCCAGATGTTCTGTAGATCTATTTCAGCATGTCAGAGATCTCCAGGGTCTGCGAGGAACCTCGAGAGGAACCGGATTCGGAAGGGAGATACGGAAACGCCTTTTATAAGACTTATATAGAAGGTGGCATCAGAAAGGCTCTGGGTTACTGATCAGAAGGGGTTCGAGTCCCGGTTTTGCCGTACTTCCACTCTTGGGCCCTTGAGCAAGGCCCTTAAGCCCTCTGTGCTCCAGGGGGCGCTGTATCATGACTGACAATGCACTCTGACGCCCAACTTCCAAACAAGCTGGGATATGCGAAGAGCCCTCACGGAATCAATCAATAAATCAATAATAAATCAATAAATAATGAAATTGATAGCGATGGCGTGACCACGCGAGAGAAATTCATGATGCGCGACGTGGTCAATGTGGTCATGTGACATGGTGACGCTGCAGACCTGCTTCGCCTTTTTCGTCCTTTTCACAACCCAGTTTCATCGAGGGTATGAAGGACGGCTCGTCCGCAGACTTTGTTCCTTCTGCTCCTTCTGTTCCTTCTGCACCGGCGCGGTGCGTGTTCGCATCCCACACAACGAGGACAACGGCAGCACTGCTGTGGGTTGTTCTCCGGCGGTCGTCATGCACCAAACAGTTCCATCATTTTCAGGAGGTCTTTAAAGGTTTCAAACTGAATATCACATTTTCCTTTTGGCTCTAACTGGATGTTCATGCTTAAATCTGCACAGGACGACGTCTGATTTGCGACTCTGATTTATGAAGGTGCTCCCTGTTACTGTGCGTGCAGCCTTGTGCTGCCACCTGTTGGCCAGTTACAAAACAACACCACCTGATGTGAAAAAATCAGCAGCAGTAAATTTTTCCACTGACGCTTTTACAGAGATGCAAAACATCTCAAACAAGCCATGAAAAGTTGGAGATAAAGATCATGAACAAACGCATGAACGAGAGAGTCGGCGTCGTCCATCAATTCATTCATTCATTCATCTTCTATCGCTTTATCCGATCTTCCCTCGGGTCACGGGGAGTCTGTGTCTATCTCAGGCGTCTATGGGGATTAATGCAGGATACACCCTGGATGGAATGCCAAACCTATCACACACACACACACACACACACACAAAAACACACACACACACACAATCACACACACACACACACACACACACACTCACACATTCATACACTTTAGACAATTTTCCAAGGTGCCAATCAACCTACAGTGCATGTTTTTGGACCGGGGGAGGAAACCGGAGAACCCGGAGAAAAACCCCCTGAGGCACGGGGAGAACATGTACAAACTCCACACACACATGGCCGAGACGGGAATCGAACCCGGACCCTGGCGGTGTGAGGTGAACGTGCTAAACCACTGTGCCCCCACTCCATCAATTCATTCATTCATTCATCTTCTATTCATCGCTTCTATCCGCTCAATTATCCGATTTTCTCGGGTCACGGGGAGTCTGTGCCTATCTCAGGCGTCTATGGGCATTAAGGCAGGATACACCCTGGATGGAATGCCAACCATCGCAGGGCACACACACACACACACACACACACACACATTCACATTCATACACATTCATACACTAGGGACAATTTTCCAAGGTGCCAATCAACCTACCGTGCAGGAAAACCGGGAGGAAACCGGGAGGAAACTGGAGAACCCGGAGAAAAAAGTATAAATGATCCAAGTCACATGATCAAGCCTTCACGCTGCGCACATCTTGGAGGAGAAGCAGTTGAATACATCATGGAGGAAATGCAGGCTCGTGTTTGACCCAGTTTTCCACCAGAAGAGTTTCGTTCCTTCGGTTCATTTCCAGACACGTGTCGTTTCTCGCAGGATATTAAAGTGCTTTTAGGAGCTCGCGCTCGTTATCGAGTCTGATTTCAACTGGAGAGTTAAAGAAAAACAAAACATTTCCATTCTAGCTTCTTTTAATGGATTACATTCGTGGATACATGATTATATCAATTGAAATGTAAACAATATAGACAGGAATAATAATAAACAGAAATGTAACACTGCCATAAACAATCAAGACTCCTTAAAGTATGTTAATGAATAAATGAAAATAATCAATCATGAATTTCTGCTCCCACTTCATAATTTTACAGTTCATTTGATATGAAGTGTGGGGCACGGTGGTTTAGTGGTTAGCACGTTCGCCTCACACCACGCGCCAGGGTCCGGGTTCGATTCCCGTCTCGGTTTTTGTCCATGTGTGTGTGGAGTTTGTGGAGTTTGCTGCTCTCCCATGTTCTCCCCGTGCCTCAGGGGGTTTTTTTTTTCTCCGGGTTCTCCGGTTTCCTCCCGCGGTCCAAAAACATGCACGGTAGGTTGATTGGCACCTTGGAAAATTGTCACTAGTGTATGAATGTGGTGTGTGTGTGTGTGTGTGTGGTGTGTTGTGTGTGTGTCCTGCGATGGGTTGGCATTCCATCCAGGGTGTATCCTGCCTATTAATGCCCATAGACGCCTGAGATAGGCACAGGCTCCCCGTGACCCGAGGGAAGATCGGATAAAGCGCTAGAAGATGAATGAATGAATGAATTTGATATGAACTCGATTCGTCGTTTCATTCCTCTAACGAAACATTTATTTTTACACTGAGTGAAAACGACATGATACATTATCACATTA
This sequence comes from Kryptopterus vitreolus, assembly GCA_030449085.1. Lineage (NCBI taxonomy): Eukaryota > Metazoa > Chordata > Actinopteri > Siluriformes > Siluridae > Kryptopterus > Kryptopterus vitreolus. The sequence continues at coordinate 522,116 of JACRUU010000023.1, forward strand.
TATCACACTTTAGATCATTAGAAGGAAATGGCATTTTAATATTATGATATTATAACATTCAAACATTATAACATTTTATGACTTTATGACATTCGGACATTATAATATCATGGCATTGTAATATTGCAACATTGTAACATTATAACAGTGTAACATTATGACCTTCTAAAATTGTAACATTCGGACATTATAATACTGACATTATGATATTATGACATAAGAATATTCATTCATTCATTCATTCATTCATCTTCTATCGCTTTATCCAATCTTCCCTCGGGTCACGGGGAGTCTGTGTTCTATCTCAGGCGTCTATGGGTATTAAGGCAGGATACACCCTGGATGGAATGCCAACCCATCACAGGATACACACACACACACACACACACACACACATTCATACACTAGGGACAATTTTCCAAGGTGCCAATCAACCTACCGTGCATGCATGTTTTTGGACCGGGGGAGGAAACCGGAGAACCCGGAGAAAAAACCCCCTGAGACACGGGGAGAACATGCAAACAAACTCCACACACACATGGCCGAGAGACGGGAATCGAACCCGGATCCTGGCGGTGTGAGGCGAACGTGCTAACCACTAAACCACCGTACCCCACGTGTTTTCAACATGCGGTGAAAATTCTCCTGTAACTGAGAAGAACGTGGACGAAACGTCCCCACTCGCCCCCCCAGCCCCCCCCCCCTCCCCCCCCCCCCCGATGAAGCCTCAGATGACTGGAAAGCTCACGAACCCAATCAGCGCTTTACTGATGTCTAAGTAAATCATTCCTGAACCTCATTAGTGAAAAGCGAAAGCGTTCATCATGTTGTTCCGACATGTATTTTGTCAATAGACCTCAGTAACAGTAGGTCTGCATTATTTGCTGCCCACTGAGACCAGGAGACGCTGCCAGGAACTTTCAGTTGACAACAACAATTTGAAGTTGTAGGAGACCACCCACTCTTCCCTGCTCCGCTGTTTCATCCTCAACTGGAGCCACTCCAGACCTTCATGAACCCGAGACAGATGGGGTTTATATGAATGACGTCATTTTTAGATCTGAAAATGCAAACAGAAGTTATTTTGTTTTGCTGTATAGCGACGACGTCATGGATTTTTTTTTTTGGGACCGATGTCCGGAACAATAAATTCAGAGAACAGCATGTTTCAGCCGATCACACGTCGCCTTTATAGGTACGGATTTCAGAATCAGGACATTGGAGCATTTAGGATTAAACCATTATGATGGCAACACCTGAAGAGGAACGTAATTACGGCGTAACCGAAATGCCCTGGAGAAGATCCTGACCCGTCCAACATTTCCGAAAGAGATCAGGGTTCATAAACAGCCATGTTTTGTATGAAGGAAATGGTTTGAGATTCCTTGCTACGAGGAGAAAAACAGACTTCGGAAGTTAAGCAACCTCTAATTGTTCCAATTAAGGCCCGAACGTCGGGCTGAGATGTTATCTCCGGGCCGCTCCACAGGGACGGCTTTGTCTGTGTGGTCTGCTCCCACATCACTTACTGATTTGCTCCTTGGGTTCAATCCATTACAGATGACAAATTGCGCAGTAAACGTCAGCGTTCGATTGGAATTCCACTGTGCGCGACGACGTTAGAAGGCAGATTTCCTCACTAGTGACAGATTAACGTTCTCGTGATGTTCTAGTAATAATGTTAATAATGATAATAAACAAATTGAGGTCTTTTGTTGTTGTTGTTGTTGTTGTTTTTCAAAGACCCAGGATATAACACGTCCGCATCCGAAGCCGCAAACTCAAACGGGCTGTTGTTCATTTTAATGCCTGTATTAAATTACTATCCATATGAAAGAACGAGTCTCTCCGATCTAAAATTATGAAAGTTCAAACGTAATAGAGGAAATACAAAGTGCCTGTTCCTGGTGATCTCATTTAGCCATATGGAGTCCATTTCCTTGGAAATCTACACATCAACAAGAGCTGGCAGTCCTCGAGCCCGTCTGGAGGACAGACCTCAGACCCGATATGGTCATTAGGCACACACGAGTGCCACCCAAGCAGCTCGACGCATCTCTTCTTATCGGCGTTATCTGTGGCAGCCCGGGTCTCGGGTAGCCATATTGTTTTTTGCGATGCACTGGGCCTTGACCGGATCTGTTTGACACATCTGCTCCGCTTAATACCTTCCAGACGACGATAAAGATCTAAATCTGGCATGGCATCATGCCGCCACCATCCCTTATAATGGCTTAAATGGAATATTTCCAGGAGGCGAAGACTGTTTATAGAAATGTCGATCGTAAGTCCGGCAGCCCGGCAACAGGTCAATAACGCGGTAAATAGTCTGAAACCTGCTTCACTTCATGTGCAATTAAGTGAAACTTCTAAAAATAAACGAGTGCACATTAAAGTGGTACACAATGTGTATATATATATATATTTCAAGTGGTACGATCCACATGTATTCGGGGGGTTCAGCATTCTTCTTGGAACACTTATAATTAGTGCTGTCTTTTTTTAACGCAAATTCTCTTTAACAGCACTAACGTTATTAAGGCGCGTTATAACGCAGTGTGCATTACTATGTGAGTGATCTGCTCCTTCACTCTGCGTCGTTTTATGCAAACGAACGAAACCCAACAATAAACGAATAAATAAACGTTCAGTACACCCACTCACGCTTCTTAAATTTCCCCCAAATGACGCCCCCTAGCTGCGCATTCACAACAGGTACGATCTCCTCACTATATTAGCGTATATTACCGTATGGAACCTTACGCAAGCGCATCGCATTCCCAAATCCGTATTACTGCAATAAAGTGCATTTTTACTGAACGCAATAAAGCGCTTCCGTATAACCTAAACACCGTATCACCAGTTTATATGGAAAAGCAACCGGAACACAATTCTTAAAGGAGCCACGTCCCATATTTTACACTTCAAACCAACACTAAACAAATAAACATTGTCATTAACAAGTAATGTATTTTATTAAAGGGAGAAATTTTGTGTATATATACGTGCACAATATTCATGGCTGGGATTCAAACTCATGACCTTCAGAGCCAATGGTATTAACCATCGTGGGTACCGTCCCGTCCCCTTCCCCCGGTGGAAGTTTGATGGATTGTTTTGGAGATGGCTTCCAGTCCATACTTCAACATTCCGTCTGGACTGCGGCCCTTTGTAAGCGACTTCACCGTACAACAAGACGACGAGCCAAAGCCACAAATACTTAATGCCTTATTTACAGAGACGCCTGGAGAGTTATCGATTATGGGATGTCCTGCCCAGTGACCACTCCGAATTCCTACTGGACTGATCTGGGATCAACAAAGCTGAATTGTTCGGCAAAAATGAAATGCTGAGACACACACATTCATACACTAGGGACAATTTTCCAAGGTGCCAATCAACCTACCGTGCATGTTTTTGGACCGGGGGAGGAAACCGGAGAACCCGGAGAAAAACCCCCTGAGACACGGGGAGAACATGCACAAACTCCACACACACATGGCCGAGACGGGAATCGAACCCGGACGACCTGGCGGTGTGAGGAATGTGCGAATGTGCTAACCGCTAAACCATCGTGTCCTCCCCGTGTATAGAATGTAAAATGAAAATATAAATGATAAAAGAGTGGATGTTTAAAAGCTTTTGGACAGACGCTGTACATTTACGAGAGCGGTTGTTAACATTAGCTAATTGCCTGACATTTCATGGTCTCCTTGCTTCAGCGTATAAAACGTTACTGGAGTAAACATCTTTGTTACTTTGACTAGCGCTGATGAATTCTGTAGCGATGGTGTAATGGCATGCACTCACACACTACTCTCATAATGACCAGATCATGTGACGTCCGTAAACGACTTCCCGCCAAACGGAACGACGTGCGAGATGAATAAGTGCATGTAATTGCACACAGTGTTAATGAAGACGTCGCGTTTCCACACATGTGTTAAACGACGCTCTCAGCTGGTGTTAAAACTCTTTCTGGCTCGAACCCAGGACGTTTCGCAGTTTGTCCTGACGCATGACTGTAGTCAGAGCGAGCGTTAATGATGGGAACCATTTGCTGAATCATACAAGCTGCTCTACACCAGTACTGTATTTCTCAATCCTGGACCTGGACGATCATCACTTTATTCCAATTTATACATTACTACTGGGAAGAAAAACACTCTGTCAACCATTAATATTGGCACCTTTATAAATATATGCAAATAATAAAATAGCAAATTATCTTTATTGTTTAGCAGCATTATTATTGATTTTTGTATTATTATGATTATTATTATTATTATTATTATTATTATTATTATTATTATTATTAATCACAAAATGGCAAATAAAGCATGGTTTTAAAATTTATACCATTTCTATATTATATATATTTATATATTATGTATTATATATATATATATATATATATATATACTATATAATATATATAATATATATATATAGGGGACACAATGGTTTTTAGTGGTTAGCACGTTTGCCTCACCCCACCAGGGTCCGGGTTCGATTCCCGTCTCGGCCATGTGTGTGTGGAGTTTGTGCATGTTCTCCCCGTGTCTCAGGGGGTTTTTCTCCGGGTTCTCCGGTTTCCTCCCCCGGTCCAAAAACATGCACGGTAGGTTGATTGGCACCTTGGAAAATTGTCCCTAGTGTATGAATGTGTGTGTGTGTGTGTGTGTGTGTGTGTGTGTGTGTGTGTGTGTGTGTGTGTGTGTGTGTGTGTGTGTGTGTGATGGGTTGGTATTCCATACAGGGTGTATCCTGCCTTAGTACCCGTTGACAAACCAAAAACAGACACAGACTCCCCGTGACCCGAGGGAAAGATCGGATAAAAGCGCTAGAAGATGAAGGAATGAATATATATATATATATAGATATATATATATATATATATAAATGAGGAAAATTAGAATAAAAGTACATAATGAGAGACATACACCACACACACACACACACACACAGAGAGAGAGAGAGAGAGAGAGAGAGAGAGAGAGAGGAGAGTGAAAAGGAAAGGGCTCCTGTAGGAATAATGAGAATGTCTGAAATTTGCATATCTGCTGCAGCCACATGACCAGGTTTGTAACCCACGGGTCTGAGTCTCTCTGCAGACACTAACAGAGAACAGTGAAGCGGCTCATGCGGTGACGCATTTAGAAGCGAGGGTACAATAACGTTCTTCATACTCGCAGACACTGCAATCCTCCGCTTTCAAAGCCTCCTAATCAGAGAGCGCAGGAGAGCCGCGTCGCTCCCACATGAGGCCTGAACCGGGTCCCGAACTGCTTCCTCTTAGCCATGCACTATTTATTTATTTATTTATTTATTTTTTACATCCATTAGTGTTTGAGTGTTTGCCTGGTTAGCAGTAAATGATGAAATCCCACGCTGGAGTTTGGGGATGTGTTATATGATGTCCCCTCGGTGTGTGCAAATTAAGCGCTTAAGCTTTAATTATATATTTTCCCCATTTTTTTTTTAAATCCTGGTTCTACGCTGTAAACATCGAGGGTCTGTTTTGCATTACTGCTTGGTATTGTCCATTGTGCTGTGTATATAACTAATTGGATCCTGGTCCTTTTTTTTTTTGTTTTTTAGTTGTTGTTGAATTTAACACGCCGTTCCGGCCAATTAACGCCATATTCTGAAGAAGCGTGTTTATAGAGCTATTTCTCACTGCACGTCTGGTCTGAAGACGTTCCTGGTGATATTATAACGTGTTTTTTTACACAGTGTTTACCTCCGCCAGGGATTTTCTAGGCCAAAAACCTTTTTTTTTTCTTTTTAAAGATATGCGAAACTATGCTCGGGTGAGCTTTCAGGAAAGACGGGATTGGCTGCCGGAAAGTGGTGCAGAACCTCCTACTTTGCGTTTCGGGAGGAAGCAGAAACACGGTGTACTCTGGGTCTGGATGGAAATCTTACGAATACGTCTCTGAAGTCTTAAATCAACCAGGTCTACTAGGAATCCAGCTACCGGAGGAGCGCGTGGTTTATTACCCGTGTCCTTGGCCTTGTAAATTGAACAGTAAATAAAGTTTTAAAGCAGACATAAAAGGAATATAATTATTAAATGTAATAAACAGATCATGATCCATCGCTGACACCTGAGTGTATTTCTGTGGAACATACGGGATGTCCATGATTACAGAGCGATATCATATGGAGGTACCAGGCAGGAGGAGAAGGAGGTTTATATGGACATGAAGGTGTGAAAGCAGACGTGCTGGTGTGGAGAAGGATGATCCGTCGTGGAGAATCCTAATGGGAGAAGAAGAACATCATATATATATATATATATATATGAATGATAATAAATAAAGAGCTTCTTGCGGTCCTGAACACGTGTAAATATGGCGCGAAACGTGAAATAAACTGGTGAGAAGAATCAAGAAGCACAGCATGTGAGATGTGAAATGGAGGTCCAAAATCAAAGGTTCAAAGCAGTGAGCATTAGCGCCACCTTGTGGTCACGTGTTCACTCGCAAGGCAAATAAACGACGCGCTTTTTTTTTTAGCAGCGGCCCTTATCCAGAGACAGAGGTACAAATAGTATTGGGACACCGATCCAGATGTGGTTCTTCAGCATCCAAACCTGGTCCTCAGTGCACAAAGACAGTTCCATTTTGTTTTGCTTTACATGGTGAAGCTGAAAACTGCCTGCACCCCCACGACCTCCTCATCTTCTTCATCTCCTTCATCTTCATCTATACAAGTGGAAATCTAGTGGAACATCTAAATAAAATAAAATAATAAAATAATAATAAATACATTTTAATAAATACATTTTAATAAATACATTTTAATAAATACATTTTAATAAATACATTTTAATAAATAAATACATACATTTAAAAAAACTGCCTATGCTTAGGGGCACGGTGGCTTAGTGGCACGTTCGCCTCACACCTCCAGGGTCCGGGTTCGATTCCCGTCTCGGCCATGTGTGTGTGGAGTTTGTGCATGTTCTCCCCGTGTCTCAGGGGTTTTTCTCCGGGTTCTCCGGTTTCCTCCCCTGGTTCCAAAAACATGCACGGTAGGTTGATTGGCACCTTGGAAAATTGTCCCTAGTGTATGAATGTGTGTGTGTGTGTGTGTGTGTGTGTGTGTGTGTGTGTGTGTGTGTGTGTGTGTGTGTGTGTGATGGGTTGGCATTCCATCCAGGGTGTATCCTGCATTAATGCCCATAGACGCCTGAGATAGACACAGACTCCCCCTGTGACCCGAGGGAAGATCGGATAAAGCGCTAGAAGATGAATGAATGAATGAATGACTATGTTTATGGTGTCCTTAAGTTTGTATTTACCCTACAAGAATGAATTTATCCTTAGATGGAGACCTAAATCACTACTTGCCCTGGATAAGGGTTTCTGCTAAATAATGTAAATGTAAATGTAAATAAAAAGCCTGGAGATTATTATAACACCCGTATGGGTACTACCTTACTTTACTCAGTGGTTAAGGCATTGGCCTTCGGACCAGAAGCTCGGAAGATCGTAGGGTCAAATCCCACCATCTAAGCTCTGTGCTAAGGGCGTCTGCCGAATGCTCTAAATGTACTAACACCATTGTATCTGAATGGGAATAACATCTAGTAGAACATCTTCCCAGAATATAGGAGGTTATTAAGAGTAAATAAGAGTGTAAGAGTAAATATGGACCAAAATATGGACGCTTATGGTCATGTGTACACAAACATAAAAAGATTTTCCATTATTTGCATTATAGAGTGGGTTTTTTTTCTCTGATTACATTAAGTTCAGGGTGTGAAGGTCATAGAAGGCCATTAATCACACACACACACACACACACACACATACACACACACACACACACACACACACTGAAGCTCATCAGGAATGAGAAGGTCAATCATCTTTTC
>JACRUU010000023.1:537500-555000 GCA_030449085.1 Kryptopterus vitreolus
GGCTTTCTATTATCAGATCTGTGTTTCATCTCCACTTGCTGAAGAATGGCATTCAGATTATAGGAACACACAGGTGGTCATTCGCCAGGTATCGCGAGTTCATACCAGATCATAATCACAAACACCGAGCAATATCAACCAGCGAGAGCAATTAACCTTGTGACAGGAAAAAAAACCCACAACCTTCTGAATACTTTAATGGGTCTCCCATGACCAGTCTCAGCTTCCAAGAAACACCACATCATTTTTATGAAGTGTTGAGATTAATTTGGGTCTTTGCCCCGCAAGTCGCTCGGTGAAAATCCATCGGGTTTCTTTCCATTCATTGTGTTTTTTTTTTGGGTGACACCAATAGGTCAAACAAGCGTCTTGTTTTTTAAAATTTTTAAATGAATTAATTAAATGATCCCCTTTCGTTCGACACCTGTGGTATAAACACGACCGTTTTTAATACTATTCATTTCCAGTTCCTGGATTCCAATAAACTTGTATAATAAAAGGTTCTCTGCTTCACCACAGAGCTCACCATAATCCTATAAATGGTGAAATCTATCATATATGTACACGTAATGTCACCATTTTCTCTGGTCTCTATTTAGGACGAGTCAGGGCACATCAGGCAGCCTTTTGTGCTCATTAGTTTTTTGTCCGTGTGAACATTCTGTCCTTAAGATCAACACCCAATTCCACATTTAACCCCCATTTTCTGTTCTTGTAAACGCCACTCTTCTGGGAAGATTTTCCATTTGATTATGTGGAGATTTGCCTTTATTGAGCTTTAAGGGTGTAGGGTACAGATGTAGATGAGGTGAGCAGGCTTGTGATGCAGTCAGTGTTTACGTTAAATTGGTGTTAAATCAGATCGACATGAGTTTTATGACAGTAGATCTTCAGAAGATGAATGTAATGTTACTGTCTCTAAAGATATCTGAAACAGTTCACACATTGCTGTAAAGATAACCTTTACTAATGGTCAAACAGATGGTGCTCATTCCGGTCTAAAGGCCAAACGATATTTAATCGCATCAGCTGCTTTTGAGTTTACTAGTCGGGTTGGGTTGAGTTAAATAGTGGCGTATTCTAGCAAACACGAGTGGACACCGTGCTCTTGTGTCGAAGATGCATTAAAATGGACACTTGTGCCCTTTAAACATTCCTTTCCACTTTTAGACCCCGTTTGATATTTTTTTGTAGTAAATTGTAGCTTGTGGAGATTTGTGGAGTTTGCGTTCCGCAACAAGGGCGTTAGTAAAGTTCCCGTGTTCAAGATCACGGCCTTTTCATTGGTCATTTCATTGATGTTGGAGTTTGTTTACGAATCAGACACGCACACGCTCCCAGTTTGTCCAGTCTGTATATTGTTTCGAGGAGTTCCATTGAAACTTCTCCACAGGGGTGTAAATGGAACTGCCTTTGTACACAGACTTTGTTTGCCTTAAAACAAACCTCAAAAGAATCATCAGAAGAGTACGTGAGGTTCTTCAATGCGTGACTATTTATTAGGCGTTTAATTATGTCTCGTTACGTCAGTCGTCTTTTGTCCTCCTTGTTTTCCTGTTTAAATTGTCAGTGTTTCCACAGTAAAATCATTCAACATCTAAATGTTTTGTCAAACTTTTTTTTCTTTTTGACTTATTAATACCCAACAAACACATTTTTAATTTCCTTTTTTGTTCTAACGATGTCTTCTTTTTTTTTTCTTCTTTGTCACTTTTTTTTTGTTTAATCCATCATTTCCACCACTTACTACTCATTCTTCCAATGAACTGCCTGTTCCCGAATCCCAAAACCCATCATGCCGACAGCGGGCTTCATAAAGTCACCCATGTCTCAGACCAAGCTGCTAGGCGACAGTGTTATAATGCACTGTGAGGTTATAGGGAACCCCATCCCGGAGGTGCAGTGGTGGTTTATAGAGGGCGATGAGCCCAATGAGACGACCTCTCAGCTCTTTGAAGGAGCTCACGACGAGCGCTTGAGCATCAACACCACCTACATCCAGCACGGCGCCAGCACCCTGCTTCTCCACAATCTGACGTTCAACGACACCGGTGTTTACGAGTGCCGCGCTTCCAACGACCCCGACCGCAATGCCCTGAAGACGCTGCCCAAAGTCAAGTGGATCCGCTCACAGGCCAATCTTATTGTGCTCGAAAGTGAGTGGTGAGGTATTGAGGAGCCGAAGCCCACGAATAGAGGATGTGAAGCCCTTTTAGATTTACCCCTTTAACGCTCCTCCCGTTGTCTTCCCTTCCACCACAGACCAGCCCGCAGTCTTTACCGTTACCAGAGTTAGCAAACCCGACGTGCTGCTTTCCTTTTTTTGCTACAGGAAGTGTATGCTAACTCCGGTTATGTGGACGGTGTTCAGGGTTCTCTGGTATTTTATTATTATTATTAATATTATTGGTATTATTTTTATTACACAACCAATATTTCCTTAATTTCAAATTGTGAGGTTGGAATATAAAAAGTCAACTTTTTGCGAGCATTCGTCAACATGTTCATTGTTTATCGAGTATTTCCTGAATTCCAGTCCACTTCTTGAATTTGAATTCCCTCACTCCCGTCTTCTTTGTATTTGTTCACTCCATTTTTCTTTCCCTGCAACTCGTAGTCCTAGTATTAGATTTCCTTTTTGACATTCCAGAAATGTTGTTTATTTCTTGAATAAATCTTTGTGTGTGTTAATACTATATGTAGAATTATTTTCCGTACGGTTTGTCAGGATGCGTCTGACAGTTTAGAGCCTGATTTAATTTTGATATATTTTTTTCCACCTCCATACATTTATAAACAATAACATTTATTTATTGCATCTTTACAGGGCCTAAGATTGAGATCAATCCGAAAGATTTTAGCAACCGGACATCTGCGACGCTCAGCTGTAATCTCACTAACCCCGCATCCGCGGTCTCCGGCCACTACTGGACAAAAAATGGCAAGGTCATCGAGAGCACCAAAAAGAGTACTGCGGATCTCTACATTGATTACACGTATGTTCTCATCGCACGTACATCACACGCAGAATATGCAGTAGGTTGTGTAAACACCTACCTCGGTGTGTGAGTGAGCTGGCCGGGTTTCAATCGTCCTGGCATTCGCTGTAATTCCTTCACTGGATTGCAATAGACGTGTGAATGTTGTAGCCATGGGGATCTTATGCACCAAGCGTAAGCCATTTATTTTTGCACGGGTACCACCTTCTATCTGGGTTCACCTTGCTGGGGGGGGGGGGGGGGTAATCGTGCAATCATTGAACTGGAAAAATAACCACGGCCTTCCGAGCCTGGATTTATAGTTCATTTCTAAATGTGGAAATATGTTGAATATGCTTTAAATAAATAAAGTCCCCCCCCCCGGTCTTCTTTGCAGCATTTCAAAGATCGAGACCAACTCTGGAAGGTATTCTTGCGTGTTTCAGTCCACGCCCCAAGCTGAAGAATTCTTCGAAGTGAAAGGTGAGGGGGGGGGGTTTAAAAATCACGTAACGGCGACATTTTAACGTTTATGAAACACTTTTTGTCGCATACTAATGCAACTCGTCTCCCACCGAAGGTCTTCCTCATATCGCGGCCCACAAGCATTCCGAGAACGCTAACGAGAACGACAAGGTGGTGCTGAAGTGCGACTTCCACAGCTACCCCCTGGCCACCGACTGGAGCTGGGTTAAGATCTCAGAGGGCGGGGTCATAACGGTACGACCCGAGCTTTAAGTACACCCACGCCCACACCGAATTATGCACTCCAAGCCTTTTCAAAAGCACATTATTATTAACATTTATGATTAAGGAGTGTTGGAGCAACCTTATACATTTTTTTTACCTGTGAATTATTTATCTATTTATTTTGACCCGTATTTATTTACACATTTACGTAATCTTTTACGTCATCCAGAGCATCGCCAACGGCACCGAAAGGTATTCCATCAAAAGCACCTCGTACAATTCCTCCCTGACCATCAGCGACCTGATTAACGAGGACGCCGCCGAGTACATGTGCACCGGGTGGAACGCTCTGGGTAACGCCACCGACCTGATCCACCTTCGCGTTCGTAGCCGCTTGGCCGCTCTCTGGCCCTTCCTGGGCATCGTGGCGGAGGTCATCATCCTCGTCACCATCATCTTCATCTACGAGAAACGGAGAAAGCCTGACGAGGTTAACGACGGTACGTCCCGGCCGCATCGTTTTTAAACCAGTGTTGTTGTTGTTTATTGTTGCTTGCAGCCCATCGATTGTACAATGAATGTGTGTGTTATCAGTGATATGAGAGATTTATTTATTTGTTCATTTTCTTATACTTTTTGTTGCTTTTGGTATATAATGTGTTTGTGTGTATATATATATATATATATTTGAAGGTGTATTTGTGATTTAGTTGGGTGTGTGTATTATTATTTACGTTGTTTATTTCTCTGTTCGCTGCTGCTTTTACGTTGTGGTAAGTGTTCAAACCTGCATGTCAGGCTGAAGTGGTTTTACTCGGACTCGGACCATGGAGATGTTTTTTTTTTTTTTTCCCCTCTCTGTACAGATGTACAGTGTGCTCTTTATTTATTTATTTTTATTTTATTGATCGGCTTAGAATCGCTGATAGACCCGGTGACGAGCGCCCAGCTCTTTTATTGGTTCCACATTGGGGAAATATGTACAGGTGGGGATTAAAAACAGATTTGTTTAAAATTGGGTATACACGATCCCAGGTACATCCGATGAAAGGGCTGGGGGAAAAGGCTGATCTCACGCCGGCCGGATTTTGGTTTTTATTCAGGTGTTTTTGGTTGAATAACACCTTTTTTTAGGGCTCAGGAGACGTTTAACATGATCGTTGTGCATGCTTTCCGCATCAGACTCTCACTGCATGGGTTACGCTGGTGTACTGCAGGTTTGTACAGGGTTCCCACTGGTCAACGGGAGTTTCATGGAGGTCTATTCCAGACATTGAAAGTTAGCATTAGAGTGGGAATCCTGTATGTGGGAGTTGAATAAGGCTGAGGCTGTCGGTCATACGGAGCGCTCTGAGGTTGCATGAAAAGCAAATCGACACTGGGTTCGTTTTATTTTTTTTGTACCGATGCATGCGTTAAGTGCATTGTGCATGCGATATTACGTGTGTAAGTTATTCCCCCATTGTCTAATTATCTTTCAATTATGATACAGTTTAACAATTGTTTTTTTTTTTTTTTTTTACGGTTTTTAAGGTTTACGTGCATTAACCCGTGTGTGTGTGTGTGCTGTATTCTCTGTTTGCTTTCGTATAATATATAAAAGTCTTGTAATACTTTTTCCAGACTCTTATCTATAATTACATTTTTTTTGCTTTACATGTTCTGTTGATTGTAGACGATGACTCAGGATCCGCACCTCTGTAAGTCGTTTTTTTTCCCCTTCAAACGTTTATTTCATGCTTTTCGTTCTCGGGCGAATTAAAGAGGAAACACATTGCCTTTCAGGAAGAGCAACTCTGCAACAAACCACAAAGACAAGAACGTCCGACAAAGGAACTCCAACTAAAAGGATATGAAGATGTAGAGGTGAGTCGTCCCGAAAATACAATCACCGGGGGGGGGTGAGGAGGAGGAGCAGGAGGAATATCTTTCCCCAGGATCCAAACATGTTTCCAAGCGCGCTCCTGTACGTAACGTTTCTCTCCGTTCCTCAGGAATCCTGATGATGACTACTGATCAAGAAACAAGAAAAGCATGAAGTTGTCGTGCGGCTCCTCAAGAACGTGCTCTGAGAACCTTTTTATTTCCACTAATTCTGTTTTCTCTCTGAGTGGAACCAGCCTGAGATATCTATCACTTTCTCTCTCTCTCTCTCTCTCTCTCCCTGTTCTTTCCTCGAGTATTCCTCCTCTCTGTATTGTGCTGCCAGCGAATGTGTTTCTGTACAAAACATCATGTAAATTGGGGGCGGGGCAGAAACGGGATGGCGGGGTTAAATGCATGATTGTATTTTTGCTGTTAGAAGTGCGTAGTAGTGAAACCATTTTCATATGGGAATAATCAATTGGGTGGAGTTTTATTATTGTCCCCCCCCCCCCCCCTCCCCTCCCCCCCACTCCCCCCCCCCACTCCAATGTGCCACACAACCTTAGCTTTGATACCAAACAATCGTAATTCATCCTGCATTTTAATTAGACAGTTTGAACTGTGTTTCTCAGAACAATTTGATAGTAATTCCTTTATACATACACATACAATCCTGTGTGTGTGTGTGTGTGTGTGTGTGTGTGTATATACATATAAATATATAAATCTATTTGGCAGCGTGGGATTTTGCAGAGGTTCAGCTATTATCGATGTCCGTGTTTCTATCGCAAAGCAATGATTTGAGAGGTTCTTCTATTTTAGTGTCATTTTTTTTCTCCTAAGCCTTAACAATCACCATTTCACCCCCCCCCCCCCCCCAACCCCCCCCCCCCCCCCCCCCACACACTTTTCTTTCCTTCATGCTTATTTTGTTAGTTCTAAAAACATTAACCCTTGCAGCACACATCCAACTACATGGTGTTGCAGTAAATAGAATTGCACCGTTCTAATTCACTACACAATGCCACGTTACAGCTTTATTTTTAATTTTTTTTAAACGTAATGGCAGTGTTGGTGTTTGTGTGGCAGTAATCCAGCACCGAAGAGGACCAATTGCGTGCCATTTTTCTAACACTAACGATAATCCAGTGCTAATCCACAATAAAGATCAATATTTATACCATCCATTATTATTATCCACTCCAGTGCCATTTAGTTGAAGTATTATCTCTCTCCCCCCCCCCCCCCCCCTTCTTTTTTTTTTTTTTTTTTATTTTAAATGCACCCCCTCCCTATATATAAGCAAATCCAGAATTCGTTCTGTTACTAAAATTATGACTGAACTTGTGCCATTTTTCGTTTAAAGGCATGTAATATTAAGAAGGTATTGAGCCGGTGTAAAGTATTTCGAATCATGGGGAAATCTTCACACCGGCAGCTTTACTGACTTGCACACACTAAATAAAAGTTATTTGGTTTGATTTTAAATCCAGCCTGGTCTGTTCCATCCAATCACACACCTTCCTGGAATTGAGCTTCTCCCAGGTTCTTGAAAGAAACCCTTTAGAATGGGATGTTTTTCCGCGCTCTTGTGGTTAAAACGCTTCTATTCCGCGTCGGTGTGTATTTTAATGGTTTTTATATAACATGCGTGTGCAGTGCCGTTGTAAACCCGTAAAAGGAGAACATCATCTGCTGACCGGGTGTCATTACTTTTCACCCTGTAGTGTGCGTTTGATCCTGAGAAAATAAATGATTCCAGTTGAATTACAGAGCGAACAAAAGTTTAACCCTGAAACGCACGGAACAGCACGTCAGGGGATATCTTGATCGTACAGGCGACCTTCAGTGCGTCCGCCTTCGCCGATAAACTCTTATCAACACTTTTACATACACGCAAACTGGCTTCGGGTTTACTGACCAACACAAACACGCTTATAATCGCAAATATTGTACGTTTTATTTCTCTCGTTTCACCACGATCTTCCAAACGTGCTTTTATGATGGTGTTTAATTTCATCATAATACTTTATTGATGAGAGAAATTGGTTACACTTGCTTTCAGAAAACGTCATGGAATTTCTGAAATATCAAATATAATAATTTTTTTTGCATTTTACATATAATTAAGTTCTATATTTAAGGTATATTAATTGGAACTTAGCAGCGTAAGAAAAGTCAGATTAGAATAGTTATATGTTTTTGTTCTAAAACTACTACAATTATGTAATAATTATACGTATACATGAACCCAAACCCACGTGGATGAGTTGGAAATGTATAAAGACAGTGTGAGGCACGGTGGTTTAGTGGGTTAGCACATGGTTCGCCTCACACCGCCAGGATCCGGGTTCGATTCCCGTCTCGGTCATGTGTGTGTGGAGTTTGTGCATGTTCTCTCCGTGCCTCAAGGAGGTTTTTCTCCGGGTTCTCCGGTTTCCTCCCCCGGTCCAAAAACATGCACGGTAGGTTGATTGGCACCTTGGAAAATTGTCCCTAGTGTATGAATGTGTGTGTGAATGTGTGTGTGTGTGCCCTGCGATGGGTTGGCATTCCATCCAGGGTGTATTCTGCCTTAATGCCCATAGACACCTGAGATAGGCACAGACTCCCCGTGACCCGAAGGGAACATCGGATAAAGCGGTAGAAGATGAATGAATGAATGTATAAAGACACACGATTAGACTTGGGAGCGATGAGGAAAGGTCACGTGGTGTGTTGGATTGAATCCAATTGGGTTTCATTCGTGGCCCGATTTTAAACATTGGACATTTTCTCAAAACAGCTTGATAAGATAAAAGGTTATAAAGTGGTATAAAAGGTTATAAAGTGGTATAAAAGTGTCGCTCATCAGTTTATCCCTGGAAAAATCCTCCTCCTCATAATGAAAAGCCTTCAGAGGATCCAGAGTGGAAAGGTAACCGAATGTCCACGTGTTACATGACGTCATTGCTCAGGTAGACTAAATACATTACTCTTAAAAAAGAGTTTAAAGGGAAATCTGTGTACAATGTTGTACTGCTGTGTCTAATATTTAATAAAATATACTGTGTTCATTTAATGTAATTAAAATATGTGAGTACTACCAAAATAATGAATGATTTTAAGTAAATCACGGTAAAAAAAAAAAAAAGTTACGCTTTCTGCGAACAATTATTCATGCTAAAAGACGGAAAAGACCGTCGTGAGATGTTAAGGAATGTAAAGTTTTACTTCTAGCTGCATGTTTTTAACATCAAGTCAAGTCGAGAGGTTTTTATTGTCATTACACCACATATCTCTGAGTGTGTACACGGTGAAATGAGACAACGTTTCTCCAGGACCCCGGTGCTTACACAAAAAACAACATATAACACAAACACAACAACACAATGCTGAGGACCAGACTACGTTTGTCCTCGCTACATAAAGTGCATCGTGTGGTGCAAACAGCGCAAAGACACAACAAGACTGTGTTCACAACACAAGACAGTGCATAACAAACAACTATAACACAATATAATAAAATAAAACAACAACGACCTAGTGAAATAAGTATTGTAAACAGTTGTATCACAGTTTGGCGAGTGTGCAAAAGAACAAGTAGAGCAGCAGTGATAAAAAGTGGATGTTCAGATCAGTGCTTGTTACGATGAGCTCGCAAAATTAGGGGATTTTCAAGATCTGAAAACTTTCCCTTTTAATGGGAATTAATTGTAAATAATGGGAATAATGGCAGTTAAATTGCAGGTTAGTCTATAACAGAGAACTTGAATGTATTTAAAGAATGTGGGATCATTCATTCATTCATTCATTCATCTTCTAGCGCTTTATCCGAATCTTCCCTCGGGTCACGGGGAGTCTGTGTCTATCTCAGGCGTCTATGGGTATTAAGGCAGGATACACCCTGGATGGAATACCAACCCATCACAGGACACACACACAACACACACACACACACACATTCATACACTAGGGACAATTTTCCAAGGTGCCAATCAACCTATCCGTGCATGTTTTTGGGACCGGATTCACCGGGGGAGGAAACGAGAAACCGGAGAACCCGGAGAAAAAAAAAAAAACCCCCTGAGGCACGGGGAGGGAGAGGAAGCCCGAGAACATGCCTCAGGGGAGCATGTGGGGGATCATTTTGGTTAAAATAAAACAATTTGATGCAGTTTCAGTTCCTGCACATTCATCAATCACAAAAGTTTTTTAATTTATATATATATATATTATAATATAGATATTCTAATATTATATATATATATATATATATATTATGAATTATATTATTATATTGTATATATATATATATATATATATATATATATATATATATATATATATATATATATTATGGATGTGGGAACTCAGAGGTTAAGGTGTTGGCCTCTAGACCAGAAGATCGCAGGTTCAAATCCCACCACCACCATGCTACCACTAGTGGGCCCTTGAGAAAGGCCCTTAACCCTCAATTTTCTCAGTTGTAAGTCACTCTGGATAAGTGCGTCTTCCAAATGCTGTAAATGTAAACCTTTTAAGTTTAAGGCTGTTCTCCAATATTCCCCCGATGAAGATCAAATAAGATATAAATGTATTCTTCCCACATTTGGGAAATTTCAAGGTTACAGAAAGAGAGACCTGATTTGAGGAATCTCCCATGTTCCGTTTGGCTGGCAGCAGGGATCTTCAGACCCCAAACATGCCGTTTTCTAACTCACCATCAGGTGGCGCGTTTGGCTCAATAATCGAATGAATTGACTTTCACGGCTTTTAATTTCTACACCGAATCAGAATATTTATCTTCCACACACTAATGATTAATATACCAGTGACTTTACTTATATACCGTCTTTTTAATCATACAAACAATATTATTTAATGATGTTTATCGTTATTATTGATATGATGCATCCTGGAGGTTTTATTTATGGGCGGATGCTTTTTAAAATCTATTTTTAAAAATGTAACTCGATTCGTGTTCTGTAAATAAATCATTCTTTTAAATAATAACAGTAAAGATGATATCGATTACCACGCGGTTAGCAACATTACAACAGTTACTCTCTCTCTCTCTCTCTCTCTGTCTCTCTCTCTATATCTCTCTCTCTCTCTCTCTCTCTATCTCTCTCTCTCTCTCTCTCTCTCTCTCTCTCTGTTCTCTCTCTCTCTCCTCTCTCATCTCTCTCTCTCTCTTTCTTTCGATCTATATATCTATATATATCTATATATCTGTCTCTTCTCTCTCTCTCTCTCTCTCTCTCTCTCTCTCTGTCTCTCTCTCTCTCTCTCTCTCTCTCTCTATATATATATATATAGTATATATAATATATATCTGTCTCTCTTCCTCTCTCTCTGTCTCTGTCTCTCTCTCTCTGTCTCTTCTTCTCTCTCTTTCTCTCTCTCTCTCTCCTTCTCTCCTATCTCTCACTCTTTCCCTCTCTCTCTGTCTCTCCTTCTCTCTCCTTTTCCCCCCTCTCTCTCCCTCCTCTCTCTCTCTCTCCCTTTCTTTCTTATTCTATAGTATTAATATTCAGCTCGGGGTCCCCCCCCCTCCGGGTTTTCGGGCTGAAGGTGCTCGGGTCGGTTGCACTCAGCGCACGGATGCCGCTGTAACCATGGCAACGCGCCGCGCTCGCGTGGTCTCTCCACCTCAGTCGGTGTCGTCGGGGAGAAGTCGTCAGTCCGCGTCGTCGCGTCTCCGCCTTCAGACTCGCAGCCTCCGCCCGGTGCACTGAGCCGTTTTCCGCGCCATGGACGAAGCGGAGGACGGCGACGAAGACCGCGGGCGCGATCTGGAGCGCTGTTCGAGGCCCGACATCGCGCGCTTGGCCAACCCTTCCTGGAGCAGGGGTTCGACGCCGGGAGGCGGGGCAGCAGCGCCGGGCCAGACCTCCGGTGGTCCGAACGAACTCCGCGCGCCGCGCGACTCGGACCGCGCGCCCTTCTCTCTGTGCCAAGGCGACGCGTGCGGCTTCGGCTTCAGCTTCGCCAGTAACGACGACGACACGAGGACCTCGGCGACCAGTGTGGATGCGGAGCAGGAAGACGGAGGCGAGGAGGAGGAGGAGGAGGTGGAGGTGGAGGAGGAGGTGTCGGAGGAGGAGGAGGACGACGTCGGCACGAGACGCGCTGCGAACGGAGACTGCAGGAGAGACGCGAACTCGCCTTCACTCCTCTCCAAGCAGGAGAAGCAGACAGGTGGCTCGGTCACACCCGACGAGAGAAGAGCGCCCAGCGCTTGCCCTTCCGCCACCATGGACGGCTCGATCGCACCCGCCGGCTGTACCGGAGCCGCCGAGCCGGACAAGAAGGACCCCCGGGTGGCGTTTTCGAGCTCGAGCACCGCGCAGCTCTCCAAGGCCGAGGACGGACAGATCACCGCGGAGGACGGAGACGCCAGGGACAGTCAGACCTACATGCAGCGGCAGTTCAGCTCCATGCTCCAGCCCGGTGTCAACAAATTCTCCCTGCGCATGTTCGGCAGCCAGAAGGCGGTGGAGAAAGAGCAAGAGCGCGTCAAATCCGCCGGGAATTGGATCATCCATCCGTACAGTGACTTCAGGTATTTGTTTATTTTCCCCTTCATTAGTCATATGAGATCTGCAAACAATTAACAAAGACACGCAGGTTATGTGCGTCCGTTCCCTGTTGTATACAACTTCACTGATTTAAACGCAAATACGCGACAATACAGGAGGAAATGATGGGCTTGTTTTCACGAGCTAAACTTTCTTTTCTTTTTTAATTCCATATGTATATGTGTATGTGCATGTTTACACTGGATGGAAGCAGTAACAAGTGCGTTGTAGTCATTTTTCTTCTAGATATGGGGAGGAAGGAGAACGCGTGATGTCAGACAACACACGCTTTATATTTTAGCAGCGCCGAACTTCCTATTTACAATAATAATAATAATAATAATAATAATAAAAAATAATAATAATAAATAACAATAAT
This sequence comes from Kryptopterus vitreolus, assembly GCA_030449085.1. Taxonomy (NCBI): domain Eukaryota; kingdom Metazoa; phylum Chordata; class Actinopteri; order Siluriformes; family Siluridae; genus Kryptopterus; species Kryptopterus vitreolus. The sequence continues at coordinate 549,977 of JACRUU010000023.1, forward strand.
AACATTACAATAATGATAGTAGTAGTAGTTATAGTAGATCCCGACGGGCTGCTGTTATTCAGTGACGTACTAAATAGCCTCGCAAAAATAGTACGCCACCTACAGTAACTATGGAAACCTATGGTGGTGTTTTATTTGACAGTATTTTGTCTGGCGGTAATTAAAGCGCGATTTGTGGACTGACCTGATGTCAGCACCAGGGACAGCACCGTCGCAGATCAATATACATCACATACACACATCATATACATGTATTATATCTTACACAATAATAATAAAAAAAAAAGCACGGCCCTGTTGGATTCTCCATCGCCACACCTTAGCTGAGAATGTCCTTGTGCCGACCTTGGTCAGGGAGAAGATTAATCGGAGACCATGTGTGAGATCTATACAGGGCTATAATGCATTATAACGGTATGACGTGCACAAACCATTGTCTCGTGTACAATTTGGACATTCCTGTGTTATGTTTATTATAATAAATTACATTAAAAGCTTTGTTTTGTTTTTTTTCGCATTATCTCACTGATTATTGACTTTTTAGGACATTATTTAAACGAATGTATTTACCCATGTTATTAACCCTTTAAAGCATTATAGCATTAAAAGTCCAGTCATGATAGGTGAAGGTTTGGAAGTCGAAACGCCGCGAAATAATCCTGATTTATTTATTTATTTTTAATCCTGTCAATTATTTTTAATCATCAATTAAGAATCCTTCAAAATGACTCGTAAACGACGTCTTCATTCGTGGCATGAAATTTTCCCTCCGCGTATACGTGGAGACGCGAACCTGCACCAGCACCATTAAACCCCCGTGCACAAGGATCTCATATACAGCTCCAACACTACTGAATGTGAACTCTGACTGCACCTCAGATCCTCACATCTCACCCACATCCTCACCTCTCACACACATCCTCACCCTCTCACCCACATCCTCACCTTCTCACCCACATCCTCACCCTCTCACACCATTCATCCACCACATCTCACCCTCTCACACCACATCCTCACCCTCTCACCCACATCCTCACCCTCTCACCCACATCCTCACCCTCTCACCCACATCCTCACCTTCTCACCCACATCCTCACCCTCTCACCCACATCCTCACCTTCTCACCCACATCCTCACCTTCTCACCCATATCCTCACCTTCTCACCCATATCCTCACCTTCTCACCCATATCCTCACCTTCTCACCCATCACCTCCTCACCTTCTCACCCACATCCTCACCTTCTCACCCACATCCTCACATTCTCACCCACATCCTCACCCTCTCACCCACATCCTCACCTTCTCACCCATATCCTCACCCTCACCCACACCCACACCCTCACCTTCTCACCCACATCCTCACCCTCTCACCCACATCCTCACCCTCTCACCCACATCCTCACCTTCTCACCCACATCCTCACCTTCTCACCCACATCCTCACCTTCTCACCCATATCCTCACCTTCTCACCCACATCCTCACCTTCTCACCCACATCCTCACCTTCTCACCCACATCCTCACCTTCTCACCCACATCCTCCCCTTCTCACCCACATCCTCACAATCCTCACCCTCTCACCCCCAATCCTCACCTTCTCACCCACACCGGCCTCCACCTCTCACCCACATCCTACCCTCTCACCCACATCCCACCCTCCTCACCACAGTCCTCACCTCTCACCCCTCCTCACCCTCGCACCCCTCCCCCCCCTCTCACCACATCCCCTCACCCTCTCACCACATCCCGCACCCTCTCACCCACATCCTCCCCTTCGCCCCACAGCCTCTCACCTCTCACCACATCCTAACCTTCTCACCCACATCCTCACCCTACTTCACCCAATCCCTCACCTTCTCCCCCACACTCACCCTCACCACCCTCCCCCACAATCCACCCCACACCACATCCTCACACCATATCCACCCACATCCTCACACCTGCTCACCCACAATTCTCACCACTCACTCCCACATACTCATACCCCATCCTCACCTTCTCACCCATATCCTCACCTTCTCACCCACATCCTCACCTTCTCACCCACATCCTCACCCCTCTCACCCACATCCTCACCCTTCCCCCACATCCTCACCCCACCTTCTCACCCACCCTATCTCTCACCCACATCCCCACCCTCTCACCCACATCCCCACCCTCTCACCCACATCCCCACCCTCTCACCCACATCCCCACCCTCTCACCCACATCCCCACCCTCTCACCCACATCCCCCCTCTCACCCACATCCTCACCCACATCTCACCCACATCCTCACCCTCTCACCCACCCACCATCCTCACCCACATCCTCACCATCACCCACACCCCTCACCCTCTCACCCACATCCTCACCCACATCCTCACCATCTCACCCACATCCTCACCTTCTCACCCACATCCTCACCCTCTCACCCACATCCCCACCCTCTCACCCACATCCCCACCCTCACCCTCTCACCCACATCCCCACCCTCTCACCCACATCCTCACCCTCTCACCCACATCCTCACCCTCTCACCCACATCCTCACACTTCTCACCCACATCCTCACCCTCTCACACACATCCTCACCCTCTCACACACATCCTCACCCTCTCACACACATCCTCACCCTCTCACCCACATCCTCACCCTCCTCACCCACATCCTCACCCCTCACTCACCTCACCCCACCTTCTCAACGCCTCCTCACATTCCTCTCACCTACATCCTCACCCTCTCACCCACATCCTCACCTTCTCACCCACATCCTCACCCACATCCTCACCCACACCCTCTCACCCACCCATATCCTCACCTTCCTCACCCACATCCTCACCTTCCTCACCCACATCCTCACCCTCTCACCCACAACCTCACCCTCTCACCCACAACCTCCTCACCCTCTCACCCACCTCCTCACCTTCCTCACCTTCTCACCTTCATCCTCACCCTCTCACCCACATCCTCACCTTCTTACCCACATCCTCACCCTCTCACCCACATCCTCACCCACATCCTCACCCTCTCACCCTCATCCTCACCTTCTCACCCACATCCTCACCCTCTCACCCACATCCTCACCTCTCACCCACATCCTCACCCTCACATCCTCACCCACATTCTCACCCACATCCTCACCCTCTCACCCACATCCTCACCCTTCTCACCCACATCCTCACCTCTCACCTACATCTCACCCACATCACCCTCTCACCCACATCCTCACCCTCTCACCCACATCCTCACCCTCTCACCCACATCCTCACCCCTCTCACCCACATCCTCACCTTCTCACCTCATCCTCACCCTCTCACCCTCACCCACATCCTCACCCTCTCACCCACATCCTCACCTTCACCTCACCCACCTCCTCACCCACATCCTCACCCTCTCACCCACATGCTCACCTTCTCATCTTCATCCTCACCCTCTCACATTCATCCTCACCCTCTCACCCACATCCTAACCTTATCACCTTCATCCTCACCTTCTCACCCACACCCTCACCTTCTCACCCACATCCTCACCTTCTCACCCTCACCCACCTCCTCACCCACATCCTCACCTTCTCACCCTCATCCACCCTCTCACCTACATCCTCACCCTCTCACATCCTCACCTCTCACCCACATCCTCACATTCTCACCCACATCCTCACCCTCATTCTCACCCACATCCTCACATTCTCACCCACATCCTCACATTCTCACCCACATCCTCACATTCTCACCCACATCCTCACATTCTCACCCACATCCTCACCTTCTCACCTTATCACATCCTCACCTTCTCACCCCACACCCTCACCTTCTCACCCACACCCTCATTATCACCATCTCACCCTCATCCTCACATCATCACCTTACTCACCTCACCCTCTTCACCTTCTCACCTTCTCATTCATCTCACCCTCTCACCCACATCCTCACCCTCTCACATTCATCCTCACCCTCTCACCCACATCCTCACCTTCTCACCCTCATCCTCACCTTCTCACCCTCATCCTCACCTTCTCACCTTCATCCTCACCTCTCACCCACATCCTTCAATCCTCACCTTCTCACCCTCATCACCCTTATCCCCCATCCCTCTCACCCACATCCTCACCTCTCACCCTCATCCTCACCTTCTCACCCACATCCTCACATCTCACCCACATCCTCACATTCTCACCCACATCCTCACCCTCTCACATTCATCCTCACCCTCTCACCCACATCCTCACCCTCTCACCCATTCACCCTCACCTCCTCACCCTCTCACCCACACATCCTCACCTCTCACCCATCACCCTCACATCCTCACCCTCTCACACCACATCCTCACCCTCTCACCCACATCCTCACCTTCTCACCCACATCCTCACCCTCTCACCCACATCCTCACCCTCTCACCCACATCCTCACCCTCTCACCTTCTCACCCACATCTCACCGCACAATCCCCCTCCTCACCCTCTCTCACATCCTCACCTCCCCTCACCACATCCTCCCCGCTCACCCTCACCATCTCACCCACATCCTCACTCTCACCCTCATACCTCACCTCTCACCACATCCTCACTTCTCCTTCTCACACACCCTCACCCCCTCACCACACCGAACCCTCACCCTCTCACCCACATCCTCACTCTCTCACCCTCATCCTCACCATCTCACTCACATCCTCACATTCTCACTCTCATCCTCACCCTCTCACCCACATCCTCACCTTCACACCCACATCCTCACCCCTCACCTCCCCCCTCACCTCACCCACACCCCCACATCCTCACCCTCTCACACCACATCCTCACCCTCTCACCCACATCCTCACCCTCTCACCCACATCACTACCTGAATTACAAACACACTTGTGGTTTAAATAAAAACCTCCACAGCGTCCAGAGGAAATATCTAAATGTGGAATGGCTTAGAAATCCTGAGAGGTGTCCATAATATTGGGTTCTAAAGCGTATCAGCATTGTAAATATTGTATTAATCAGTGTCTGATGATGATGTATTAATCTGATGATGTATTAATGATGTATTAATCTGATGATG
>JACRUU010000023.1:560000-565000 GCA_030449085.1 Kryptopterus vitreolus
GGCCCTTCAATCTCCACAATTGCAAGTCGCTCTGGATGAAGGCATCTCAAAATGCCATAAATATAAAAGTGTCTGTCTGTCTGTCTGTCTATCTTTATGTCTGTCTGTCTCTATCTTTTTCTGTCTGTCTGTCTCTGTCTGTCTGTTCTGTCTGTCTGTCTGTCTGTCTATCTATCTGTCTGTCTGTCTATCTTTCTGTCTGTCTGTCTGTCTATCTGTCTCTCTATCTTTCTGACTGTCTGTCTGTCTCTCTATCTGTCTTTCTGTCTACCTGTCTGTCTGCCTATCTATCTATCTATCTATCTATCTATCTATCTATCTATCTATCTATCTATCTATCTATCTATCTATCTGTCTGTCTGTCTGTCTGTCTATGTCTGTCCATCTTTCTGTCTGTCTGTCTGTCTGTCTATCTTTATGTCTGTCTGTCTGCCTGTCTATCTATCTGTCTGTCATTCTTTCTGTCTGTCTGTCTGTCTGTCTGTCTATCTTTCTGTCTGTCTGTCTGTCTTCTTTTGTCTGTTCTGTCTGTCTCTATCTATCTGTCTATCTTTCTGTCTGTCTATCTGTCTCTCTATCTTTCTGTCTGTCTGTCTGTCTCTCTATCTGTCTTTATGTCTTTCTGTCTACCTGTCTGTCTGCCTGCCTATCTATCTATCTATCTATCTATCTATCTATCTATCTATCTATCTATCTATCTATCTATCTATCTCTATCTGTCTGTCTATCTGTCTGTGTCTGTCAATCTTTCTGTCTGTCTGTCTATCTTGTCTGTCCAATCTATGTCTGTCTGTCTGTCTGTCTATCTATCTGTCTGTCAATCTTTCTGTCTGTCTATCTGTCTGTCTGTCTATCTTTCTGTCTGTCTGTCTGTCTGTCTATCTTTATGTCTGTCTGTCTGTCTGTCTCTCTATCTTTCTGTCTGTCTCTCTGTCTCTCTATCTGTCTTTCTGTCTACCTGTCTGCCTGTCTGCCTGCCTGCCTGCCTATCTATCTATCTCTCTATCTATCTATCTATCTATCTATCTATCTATCTATCTATCTATCTATCTATCTATCTGTCTGTCCATCTTTCTGTCTGCCTGTCTGTCTGTCTGTCTCTTTATCTGTCTCGTGGCCCTTCAGTCTCCACAATTGCAAGTCGCTCTGGATGAAGGCGTCTCAAAATGCCATAAATATAAAAGTGATTTTAACATGTAGGTTCTGATCCGAAAGAAAAACGTCCCTCTGTGATCCTCAAGTCAAGTCGAGAGGTTTTTATTGTCATTACACCACATATCTCTGAGTGTGTACACGGTGAAATGAGACGTTTCTCCAGGACACTAAACACAAATACACAAAACAACATATAACACAAACACAACAACACAATGCTGAGGACCAGACTAACGTTTGTCCTCGCTACATAAAGTGCATCATGTGTGCAACCTAGTGCAAACAGCGCAAAGACACAACAAGACTGTGTTCACAACACAAGACAGTGCATAACAAACAACTATAACACAATATAATAAAATAAAAAAAACACAACAACAACAACCCAGTGCAAAGTATTCCAAAGTGTTCCAGTTTAGCGAGTGTGCAAAAGAACAAATACAGCAGCAGTGATTCATTCATTCATTCATCTTCTAGCGCTTTATCCGATCTTCCCTCGGGTCACGGGGAGTCTGTGTCTATCTCAGGCGTCTATGGGCATTAAGGCAGGATACACCCTGGATGGAATGCCAACCCATCGCAGGACACACACACACACACACACACACACACACACACACACACATACACACACATTCATACACTAGGGACAATTTTCCAAGGTGCCAATCAACCTACCGTGCATGTTTTTGGACCGGGGGGGAAACCGGAGAACCCGGAGAAAAAAAAACCCCCTGAGGCACGGGGAGAACATGCACAAACTCCACACACACATGGCCGAGACGGGAATCGAACCCGGACCCTGGCGGTGTGAGGCGAGCAGCAGTGATAAAAAGTAAATGTGCAAAATGTGCATGTAAACAGTAACACTGTCAGTGAGAGCAGTGTGTACAATACACATGTAAAGGACAGTGATGAGGTGGATAAATAATATAGCAGTGGATGGTGTGTGAGTGTGTGTGTGTGTGTGTGTGTGTGTGTGTGTGTGTGTGTGTGTGTGTGTGTGTGGTCCCAATTCCAGTTCTATGTGTTGAGAAATCTGATGTCTTGAGGGAAAAAACGATTACATAATCTGGTTGTGAGAACCCGAATCCTGCATGACTCGTTAGTAATTATTGATCATAACCTGATTTAATCGAACTGTAATGCGGTGATGAAGACTGCTTCTGCTGACTCGGCTGACTCGGCTGACTCGGCTGACTCCAGCGCTCGTGTGATTACAGTGGCAGAACCTTTAATTACTAACTTCATTATAAACCCACCTGCTCATTTACAGACACGTTCTTTCTTTAGATCGTTCCGAGCTCGTAATCTCGCCATGATGTCTGTGTGTCATTACCGTCGATACGGAGGAACCCGGAGGAACCGGAGGAACCCGGAGGAAACCCTGGAGGAACCCAGAGGAACCCGGAGGAACCCAGAGGAACCCAAGAGGAACACGGAGGAACCCGGAGGAACCCGGAGGAACCCAGAGGAACACGGAGGAACCCGGAGGAACACGGAGGAAGCAGAGGAACCCTGGAGGAACCCGGAGGAACCAGAGGAACCCCAAGGAAGCCGAGGAACCTGGAGGAACCGGAGTAACCCGGAGGAACCTGGAGGAACGTGGTCTGACGCCGAGCTGCGGCCGATAATCAGCGTTATGAACAGCTCGTTAGTGACGAGGAAGGTTCCTGAAGCTGTTCAGAAGAGTTTCTGCTGAGTGCTCTGCAGAAACCCACATGTCTCATTAATGATGTGCTGGGGAGGGGAGGGGGGGTTCACAAGTTCATAAGGTGTCACTTCAACATGTTCCAGCATGATCATGCAACTGTGCATGAAGACAGCTCTGTGAACATCTGCTGTACATGGAGTGGAAGATCTTCGTCTAGATCTCCCAGAAGAGTGAAGGTTCTATAACATGTGAGGTCCAATAAGCACCTCCCGGATCTCCATGATATGGTTGTTTTGACCAGAAACGATCTTGATCTGGATAATGTGATTCTAAACAATTCATCTAAGGCATTTTCTAGGATGCCAAGTTGGTCACTCAAGGGCTTTAGATCAAGAAGGTTATGAGTTCAAACCCTCTGAGCAAAGGTTCAAAATCCCACCACCACCACCAAGCTGTCACTAGTGGGGCCCTAGAGTCTGAAGTCAGCTGTAAGTCAATCTGTATAAGGGCTTGTGCAAATGTTATAAATGGATATTTATCTTTTAAATAAACATAAATGAAAGTGGGATTACGGTGGTGTAGTGATTAGCACGTTCGCCTCACACCGCCAGGGTCCGGGTTCGATTCCCGTCTCGGCCATGTGTGTGTGTGGAGTTTGTGCATGTTCTCCCCGTGCCTCAGGGGGGTTTTTCTCCGGGTTCTCCGGTTTCCTCCCCCGGTCCAAAAACATGCACGGTAGGTTGATTGGCACCTTGGAAAAATTGTCCCTAGTGTATGAATGTGTGTGTGTGTGTGTGTGTGTGTGTGTGTGTGTGTGTGTGTGTGTGTGTGTTGGCATTCCATCCAGGGTGTATCCTGCCTTAATGCCCATAGACGCCTGAGATAGACACAGACTCCCCGTGACCCGAGGGAAAGATCGGATAAAGCGCTAGAAGATGAATGAATGAATAAATGAAAGTTTTTCCATCTCAGAAGGTTGCAAGTTCAAATCCCAGGCATGGCATTCTCGCCCCCTGAGCAAATCTTGTCCCTATTCAGGTTTATGAATTCAGCTGAAAAACACGATCAAATCAAATCATTCGTCAGTGTTTAATCTTCTCTCTCGCCATCGATCCGACTGTATCGTCACGCCTTTTTCTCCCTGAGCTCTGACACCTCTCCCTCTCGCTTCCCTGTCAGATCTTTCACATGACCTATGACCTCGCCAGCGCCGTCATGAGGATCTTTAACCTGATCGGGATGATGCTGCTGCTGTGTCACTGGGACGGCTGCCTGCAGTTTCTGGTGCCCATGCTGCAGGACTTTCCCTCCGACTGCTGGGTTTCCCTCAACAAGATGGTGGTAAGTGCAGGAAATATTAATATTATTATTTTATTATTATTATTTATTTTATTTTATTATTATTATTATTATTATTATTATTATTTTATTTTGGGGCATGAACATTGGGGAATTTTTTGTTGGAATGGCAAATGGGGCAGATTGAATTTAATTGAATTGAATTTTATTTTATTTAATTGTGAGCTTTGGTGGTTTAGTGGTTTAGCACGTTCGCCTCACACCGCCAGGGTCCGGGTTCAATTCCCGTCTCGGCCATGTGTGTGTGGAGTTTGTGCATGTTCTCCTCCTCCCCGTGTCTCAGGGAGGTTTTTCTCCGGGTTCTCCGGTTTCCTCCCCCGGTCCAAAAACATGCACGGTAGGTTGATTGGCACCTTGGAAAATTGTCCCCCCTAGTGTATGAATGTGTGTGTGTGTGTGTGTGTGTGTGTGTGTGTGTGTGTGTGCCCTGCGATGGGTTGGCATTCCATCCAGGGTGTATCCTGCCTTAATACCCATAGACGCCTGAGATAGACACAGACTCCCCGTGACCCGAGGGAAGATCGGATAAAGCGCTAGAAGATGAATGAATGAATGAATGTGAGCTTAGGGGCACGGTGGTTTAGTGGTTAGTACGTTCGCCTCACACCGCCAGGGTCAGGGTTCAATTCCCGTCTCGGCCATGTGTGTGTGTGGAGTTTGTGCATGTTCTCCCCGTGTCTCAGGGGTTTTTTTTTTTTTCCGGGTTCTCCGGTTTCCTCCCCCGGTCCAAAAACATGCACGGTAGGTTGATTGGCACCTTGGAAAATTGTCCCTAGTGTATGAATGTGTGTGGTGTGTGTGTGTGTGTGTGTGTGTGTGTGTGTGTGCCCTG
>JACRUU010000023.1:572500-582500 GCA_030449085.1 Kryptopterus vitreolus
AAAATTCCTGCGGGAACTTTGTTTTCCAGCCTGATTGATCCTCTTTCATCCGTCTGTACGCTGTAATCCCTCACTCAGTCCACAAACACCACCCAATCCCAGGAAGAGTCCTGACACTCGCCCAGCGCTCACTACGTACAGGAGGTGGAGGAGCAGATCTACACCAGCTACACCACCAATTCCCTCAGACACGGTGTAGTCACGTCTCCAACCGGAGACGGAGACTTTTAAGTGAAGGATGTGTGGACTTTTCCTCTCTCTGCAGTCAGATATGAAGCTGTTCATCATAAAACCTCCACCTCCTCCTCCATCCACCTACACCTCCACCCACATACTCCTCCTCCTCCATCCACCTACACCTCCACCCACATACTCCTCCTCCTCCATCCACCTACACCTCCATCCACATACTCCTCCTTCATCCACCTCCTCCTCCTCATCCACCTACTCCCATCCACATCCCTCCTCCATCCACCTCCTCATCCTTCTCCATCCACACTCCTCCTCCATACTCCTCCTCCATCCACCTCCTCATCCTTCTCCTCCTCCATCCACATACTCCTCCTCCATCCACCTACACCTCCTCCTTCATCCACCTCCTCATCCTCCTCCATCCACCTCCACCTCCACCTACTCCACATACTCCTCCTCCTCCATCCACCTACACCTCCTCCTTCCATCCACCTCCTCATCCTCCTCCATCCACCTACACCTCCATCCACATACTCCTCCCTTCATCCACCTACACCTCCTTCTTCATCCACCTACTCCTCCTCCATCCACCTACACCTCCATCCACATACTCCTCCTTCATCCACCTACACCTCCTTCTTCATCCACCTACTCCTCCTCCATCCACCTCCTCATCCTCCTGCATCCACCTACACCTACCATCCTCACATCCATCCTCCTCCTCCTCCTCCATCCACCTACACCTCCATCCACATACTCCTCCTCCTCCATCCACCTCCTCATCCTTCATCCATCTACACCTCCTTCTCCATCCACCTACTCCTCCTCCTCCATCCACCTACCCTCCTCCTCCATCCACCTCCTCCTCCATCCTCCTCCTCCATCCACCTCCCTCCACCACATACCTCCTCCTCCATCCTCCTCCACCTCCTCCATCCACCTCCTCCTCCACATCCACCTCCATCCACATCCTCCTCCTCCTCCTCCATCCACCTCCTCTCCTCCTCATCCTCCTCATCCTCATCCTCCTCCTCCTCCTCCATCCACCTATCCACCTCCTCCTCCATCCTCCTCCTCTCCATCCACCTCTCCTCCATCACTACCTCCTCATCCACCTCTTCGTCCTCCTCTTCCTCCTCCATCCTCCTCTTCTATCCACCTCATCCACCTCTCCTCCATCCACCTACTTCTCCTTCTCATTCATCCACCTCTTCCTCCTCCTCCATCCACCTCCTCATCCTCCTCCATCAACCACCACCTCATCCTCCTCCTCCATCCTCCATCTCTCCTCACTCTCCTCCACTTCTCCACCACCTTCTCCCTTACTCTCACAACAAACCACATCATCATCTGCAAACATCATCGTCCACGTGTCCATCACCACTGCAGACAGGAAGTGTTTATTTACAATATAAATGACATCCGTATAAATAAATGAGATTAAAGGAAGATGGAGACAGACGGGCTGTATTTTATTTATATTGTACGTTTATTTGTTAAAGTGTTATCATTAATTAAAAATCTAGTTAAAGTTGTTCATTCATCAGTTCACATCAGTTCATTCTTTGCTTTCCTTCACACGGGTAAATTCCCGATAAAGCGTTTTCCTTTTACAGTCCAGTAAACAAACAAACAAAACAAAAAAAAAACAACCCTTAACCAAACAGACCTCATGCATTACATCTAATTAAGACCCTTTATTTATTTAATTAGCACTGCAGGGCCTCGCTGCGTCTCCACAACATGACACACGAGGACGGCTTGTTTTTGTTTTTCTCGTTCAGTTCAATACACCATTATTTTATGAGATCCTCCCCTTTTTTCTCTTTGTGCACCAGTTATAATGCGTTATTAACCATCACGCTGAATGTGTGTATCCTGCTCGCTGTTTCCTGGGCAAAGCTTGGAAGGTTGTGAGTTTAGATCCCAGCATGACCATCCTACTGCTCGGTTGAAACGGGAAATTTCGGAAGTAGAGTTTGGCAAACCCAGGAAACGTTTGGAACCACTACAAGGTTGGTTCAAATCCCATGCCATTATTTATAATGGAGCAGTGTTGTGTGAAGGGAACAGAGCAGCAAAGGCTCCGCAAGATAACACCTCAAACAGCTTTCATGTTACCTGGTGTGTGTGTGTGTGTGTGTGTGTGTGTGTGTGTGTGTGGTGTGTGTGGGGGGGGGGGGTGTTGGGCATTCAATAACTAGGTCCTAGGTGATGATGAGAGAAGGCGCTTTGAGAAACCACTTTGTGACCCAACAATGGTGATCACTTTTCCTCACGATCCGAAAAGAAGGCATCTCAACAAGTTCCTTACTCTATTGCCCACTAGTGGCGGATTGGTGGTGGTGGGATTTGAACCTGCGATCTTCCGGTCCAGAGACCAATGCCTTTCCCACTGAGCTCCACCAACCAACCTCGCTAATAATAGTGTAACTTTTCAAAACTGATTACAGTCAGATATGAAGGTGTTCATCATGAAACCTCCACATCTCCTCCTCCTCCTCCCCATCCATCCTCCTCCATCTATCCATCCATCCTCCACCTCCATCCTCCATCCTCCTCCACCGATCCATCCTCCTCCATCCCATCCTCCTTCCATCCACCTCCTCCATCCTCCATCCTCCCTCGTCCATCCTCCATCCATCCTCCTCCATCCTCCTCCATCCTCCTCCCATCCTCCTCCATCCTCCTCCATCCATCCACCTCCTCCTCCATCCTCCTCCATCCATCCTCCTCCATCTATCCATCCTCCTCCATCCATCCACCTCCTCCTCCATCCTCCTCCATCCATCCACCTCCTCCATCCATCCTCCTCCATCCTCCTCCTCCATCCTCCTCCATCCTCCACCTCCTCCCTCCATCCTCCTCCATCCTCCTCCATCCATCCTCCTCCTCCATCCTCCTCCATCCTCCTCCTCCATCCATCCTCCATCCTCCTCCATCCTCCTCCATCCTCCTCCATCCTCCTCCTCCATCCTCCACCTCCTCCATCCATCCTCCTCCCTCCATCCACCACCTCCTCTCCATCCATCCTCATCCTCCTCCTCCATCCTCCTCCATCCACCTCCTCCTCCACCTCCTCCCACCTCCTCTCCATCCTCCCATCCATCCACCTCCTCCATCATCCATCATCCTCCTCCTCATCCTCCCATCCTCCACCTCCTCCTCCATCCATCCTCTGTCCATCCACCTCCACCTCCTCCATCATCCTCCTCCATCCTCCTCCTACCTCCTCATCCATCCTCCTCACCTCCATCCTCCTCCTCCTCCATCCATCCACCTCCTCCTCCATCCTCCTCCATCCTGTCCTCTCTCCACCTCCTCCACTCCTCCATCCATCCTCCTCCATCCTCCTCCTCCATCCACCTCCTCCATCCACCTCCTCCACCTCCTCCTCCTCCTCCTCCTCCTCCATCCTCTCCTCCCTCCACCTCCTCCTCCATCCATCCACCTCCTCCTCCTTCCAAGAAGAAGGATTCTTCTGATTTCATCATTAAGAATGAATTCGGCTTATTTGGAAACGACCAGCGAGAACCCGAGAGTGAATATATTCAGGAGAAAGGAATGTTTTAACGTTGCGCTGACTAAAAGCAGGCATTAGCATGTCATTGTCCTCGTGCCCCCCCGATGCTGTTTTTAGATGTTTACTGAAGCTGAAGGCGGTGTCCTGGTGGCAAACTGATCAATGTCTCCTGCATGGCTCCGTGAAACTCGATCAACCCCAACGATCCGCTGTAAAGATGGAGTGAGAGAATCTCAGCCGAGCGAATGTGAACGGGCAACCTGTTTACACAATGCCTGCTGGAGCACAACGTTACCTCCTGGTTTCAAGAACACACACACACACACACACACACACACACACACACACACACTCATATACAAGTGAAAAGATTACAGTAGAACCCTTCTCAGTACCATTCGGTGTTTCCCAGCTACTCGGAATTCTTTTAGGATGGATGATGGAGGTGTGGAGAGCAGAAGGTAGACACGATCAGCCGTATATCAGAAGGTCATACAGACATGAGGGACTGTTCTGGAGTTCCACGTCCATCTGAGAGTGTACGTGTTGGTGGGCAGACCGGCGTCTTAGTACAGATATCCGGACGTCATGTCGTCTGGACTAAAGAGGAAAAGGAACGTCTCAGATCAAGAAGGTCTGAGAGGACATTTACGGCATTTGGAAGACGCCCTTATCCAGAGCGACTTACAACTGAGCAATTGAGGGTTAAGGGCCTTGCTCAAGGGCACCACTAGTGGCACCTTGGTGGTGGTGGTGGTGGGGTTTGAACCTGTGATCTTCTGGTCCAGAGGCCTTAACCACTGGCCACACCTTACCACAGGGCTACCTCCCTATTAGTGCTTTAAACCTTTAAAACGCTCCGTCAACGTTATCTCCAGGTTTTAGAGCAACATGTATTCGTCCATCCAGAAATCAATGGAAGGATGTTTGTTGTGTTTTGTTTTTTATTAGTGTTGTTTACAAAAGCGTCACTATTATAATCTCTCTCTCGCTTTGGTCAAATTTTCGCCGCGTAACTCGTCCAGCAGTTTTTATCCGATCTCCACGAATCGTACCTCATATCGTGCGTCCCGATGGTGTGAGGCGCGCTGTTACTTTTATAAGGAATCGCCCGGCGGAATTCCGAACCCGGAGACAAAAAGCGGGAATTTTTTCCCATAGAAAATGAATGGGGCGGATCTTTCGTGTCTCACAGTTCAGCATGTGAATGTCAGATACACACGTTCGGAATTTCGGGAAATCCGCGACATTCCGGCCCCATAGAGAATGAAGGGGGAAATTTGACGCTCCGCTGTTGGTGTTCACCTGACATGTACATGTGACATATCCACTCGTAGGTGAGATGGAGTAAGTCACGATCATGTGACTGCCGCATGGCGTCATGTGGCCGCAAATGTGAAAAATCTGCAAAACGGCGAAACTCGGACACAGGGTCATGTGACATGTCTAAACGCTCAGCACATTGACGGGAGTCGGACGCTGGATCATTTGATGATGTCATGTACGTCACCGGTCCCGCCCCCTCATGAAAAAACGCCCAAAACGGGGCATTTTTGGTGTCTAAACACTCGTCTCTCCGAATGAGCTGGCATTTCGAAGTCAACACTAAATGTTAAACAGATCAGACTGTAAGGGGGGGGGGGGTCACACCCGGAACTGCAGTTTACATCAGCAAGCATCACTCACATTTTCTTCAGGAAATTTCCCATGTGTAGTTTATATTATTATTATTATTATTATCTATTACAACAGCATGGGTTTGTAGTAGAAGTGTCCAGGTGCTGATTTGATCCGTCTGCAGTCTGTAGATCTGCAGATCTTTTCCCAATTTGGTGCATCATGAAATATAAAACCCAACAAAGGAAACCCAGAACTGTTGCTCAGACTCCAGAAGGCGTGATGATACGCAGAGGGGAAACCTGTCTCTTTTCTGAGACGTTTTGCAGCCATTAAATTGATGTAGTTTGTTTTGCTGTTTTCTTACACACACACACACACACACACACACACACACACAGTAGGAAACATATTATGATGTAATTCCAAACAACAACAACAACAAAAAACGCTGTATATGTGAAATCACCAATCATCCATCAGTTCTACAGACTGTGTGGAGAGTTCCTGCCATGCATGCGCTCAGAAACATGAGCAGGATGGATGTATGTATGGAGAGAAGAGAGGAAGAAGGTGCGTTAAAGGGCGTTGATGAGGACAGACGCAGAGACAAACCCTTCAGGCCTTCAGAAGACGGGTCGTGACCTTTGTTTTTATAGCTCCACAGAGATATGGGTTCCGTGATGAATGTGTGAATGAGGACTAATAAGCGCTTATTAATTTCTGTGCAGAACGACTCGTGGAGCGAGCTTTACTCCTTCGCCCTGTTCAAGGCCATGAGCCATATGCTGTGTATCGGGTACGGACGCCAGGCCCCGGAGAGCATGTCTGATATCTGGCTCACCATGCTGAGCATGATCGTGGGAGCCACCTGTTACGCCATGTTCATCGGCCACGCCACCGCGCTCATCCAGTCGCTGGACTCGTCACGCCGCCAGTACCAAGAGAAGGTAGGTAACGCTTTTTCTTGCGCAACACACACACACACACACACACACACACACACACACACACTGCACGTGTTTTGTGTTTCACGCTGTTTCATGTGCCATGTAATGTTTGATCTCAGCAGATCAAAGTCAGCAGTTTAGCACCAACGTGTCTGCTCCGGCTGATGCAACACAGAACTCTCGATCTGGTCGCGATCCGACTCCGCCCACTTCCCCACCAAAACCCCGCCACCCACATCCATTCTACCCCCCCCTCCCCCGCCCCCCTCCGCCCCCTCCGTAATGGCTAGTGCTTTGATTCTCATAATGGCATCTGGTGGTTTGTTTACTGCAGTGTCCCCGCTTTGCAGCTCATCTCCTCGTGTCACCAAGCGTTTGGCGTCCAATCAGATCTCCGCGTGGCGTCGTTTGTTTTGATCCTGCTCTTTCCCAGCGCTTTTTGCGTGAAAGAGATGATTTTATTTTTCCAGAAACAAGAATTCCTTAACGAGCCAATGGAACGTCGTGAATAGTAATAAAAAAAAAAGCATGTTCTGATAGAAATGGAAAGTTCTCCAGGCCATCAATCAGTTCCTATCAGGGAAGGTGACATTGATAAGGACAACGAAGACGTACATATATATATATATATAAAGCAGAGGCAGCGTTCGCTTCTTCTGACGCTTTACTACCTGAGGAAATAGGGCACGCGAGTTCAGGGAACGTTCAGCGAACACTGCGGTATTTCCAGTCGCCTCCGCGATTCGTTTGAGCCGCAGTTTAACCTGGAAAATGCCGGAGATTAGCGCTGTGGTTAAGGCTGACCTTCCAGTGTGTGTGCAGCTGTTTGAGGGATTAATCCGGCTGTGCTGTTTACACAGATCATACTGATTAAGTAGTGAGGACTTGTTTGAATGGAAAGGGATAAATACAAACTCTGTGAAGTGGAAATGTCAGTGTAGTGTTGTTTATAGAGAAGCAGGACACGGCGATAGTGCAGGATAAAGTACAGATATGAAACCTACTCTGTGTAATATCACCTACTGGATATATGAACTCCATTTTTAGATGGATTTATAAGTGGATAGAGAGATAGATTTGCGGACGATTCACCTTGAAAATCGTCCCCATCGGACAGAAACGCAGCGCTCCCGGCGTTCCTTTGGAACGAATCCTGGACGTTTTCCATTCGAAGCACCTTCTGGGATTCACGCTGGATCTCCACAAGGTGTCTAAACACAGCTGGATCTGCATTTTTGGGAAAGAGGGCGAAGTCGGCATGTCTGTGGGGGTGGGGGCGGTAAGTGTGATTGTGTTGTTTCAGGTCAGAACAACACCAGTAACACAACTCCTGATGTACACATTACCACATGCTTTGTCATTATGAAGCTCGGTGCTCAGTGTGACTGTGCATGCAGCCCCGTGCTGCCACCTGCTGGCATGTTATAAAACTGTTATTGAAAAGATATATAATATATATAACTGTAACAGATGTTATAATTATATACAATTCTCCCAAAATATGAATAAAATTATTTCATATTTATTTTACTCTGGAAATGATTATTTTAATAGTAATTTCTTGTTAATTACAATGTTATTTGTTTAGTGTTGGTTTGAAGTGTAAAATATGGGACGTGGCTCCTTTAAGAATTGTGTTCCGGTTGCTTTTCCATATAAACTGGTGATACGGTGTTTAGGTTATACGGAAGCGCTTTATTGCGTTCAGTTAAAATGCGCTTTATTGCGTAATACGGATTTGGGAATGCGATGCGCTTGCGTAAGGTTCCATACGGTAATATACGCTAATATAGTGAGGAGATCGTACCTGTTGGGAATGCGCAGCTAGGGGGCGTCATTGGGGGGGATTTAGGGAGTGTGAGTGGATGCACTGAACCTTTATTTATTCGTTCTGGTTTCGTTCGTTCGCATAAAACGACGCAGAGTGAAGTAGCGGATCACTCACATAGTAACGTACGCTGTGTTATAACACCTTAATAACATTAATAACATTTTCCCTTAAAATCCATCTGTATTTATTAATTTATTTTTAAATATCAATGTCACATAGTCCATCATGAGTGCGTGTCCGATCTCCCCACAGGTGGCAGACATTCCTCTTTATTAATCATTACAGCGTGTCTCCGGCGAGTCACGGAACACTTTTAAGGACCTGACAAAAGGCATTCTTTCAACAAGATAACATGTGCTGTATAAAGGCAGAAAATCTGGCAGCTTGGTTTCCAGGATACGGAGCAAACAGACGTCTGCGATTCCTAAACTGGGAACGAATAGAGACGGATTGAGATGTCGGTGGTCGTGGAATTTCATTCCGAGAGGCGGGGTGTAGAGTAGGAGCTTCAGCAGAGCCGGTGTGTGGAGATCCGGAATAACACAATCGGGAATAACAACAAAAACAAGGCATACAAACAATAAAAATAGCGTGCGAGCGCACATTCATACAACTTCTACAGAAGTGTCGACTCATTACGCGTCAAGTGATGAAGAAAATCCCTCCAGTGACCTGTGTGTGTGTGTGTGTGTGTGTGTGTGTGTGTGTGTGTGTGTAGTGGTAGGTGTATGGGATTGTTGGACCGGGAACAGTGTGTGTGTGTGTGTGTGTGTGTGTGTGTGTGTGTGTGTGTGTGTGTGTGTGTGTGTGTGTGTGTTGACGTCAATGCAGTTTATTCTACACTCTTTCGCATGTCTTCATATACACTCACACATGCAAACAGATATAAATAACCATGGCTTATCTTTAACCCACAGTGGCATAAAGGTGCTAGTTTCCACTTCACCACCATGTGTGTGTGTGTGTGTGTGTGTTGGGTGGAGGGGTGTGTGTGTGTTTTAGGGGTGTGTGTGTGTGTGTGTGTGTGGGGGGGGGGGGGTGTGGGGGGGGGGGGGGGGGGGGGGGGGGTTAATGAGAATTCCTCTGTGCTCCCTGTTTTTCACACTTGTGATCTGAACGTCCCTTGTTGCCCAATCAAGTCCAGCAGTAGAAGTTCTAAATGTTGTATAAATGTTGTATAAATGTTATATAAATGTTATGTTTCGCTTTTTTTAATGAGTAAATCCACTTCATATGTAAATCTGGAAACTATTCTTCCATCCACTTATCCATTTATCTATCCATCCATTCATCCATCCATCTATCAATCTGTCCAAAACTCCATCTACACATCCATCCACCCACTTGTCCATTTATCTATCCACCCATTCATCCATCTATACAACCATCCATCTATCAATCCTTTCATCTGTTTACCCAGCTACCCATCCCATCCATCCAACTATTGATCTATCCATCCATCCATCCATCCATCTATACATCCATCCTTCCATCTATTTATCCAGCCACCCCTCTCATCCATTCAACTATTAATCCATCCATCCATCCATAGATCCTTCCATCGATTTATCCAGCTACCAAACCCATGCATCCATCTATTGATCTATCCATCCATCCATTTATCCATTTATCTATCCATAGACTGTTTCATCCATATATCTATCAATCCATATATCTATCAATCCTCCATCGATCCATCCATCCATAGATCCATCCATCCATAGATCCATCCCTCCATCTATACAGCCATCTATCCATCCTTCCATCTATTTATCCATCTACCATCTCATCCATCCAACTATTAATCTATCCATCCATTTATCCATCTATCCATCCATCATCTATTTATCCAGCTACCCATCCCATGCCATCCATCTATTGATCTAT
>JACRUU010000023.1:592500-600000 GCA_030449085.1 Kryptopterus vitreolus
TTTCTGCTTAACACCACGCCGTGTTTCTATGTAACGCCACGGCGCATTCCTACGTAACGCCACGGCGCGTTCCTGAGTAACACCACAGCGTGATGGACTTTGCGGTGCAAACGATGATAATGTGATGTTTGTGACTCTGACTCTGACAGAGATTTGCCTGCTGACTCGAGGCAGACGGACGGCCAGCGTTCGAGCCGACACCTACTGCCGCCTGTACTCGCTGTCCGTCGACAACTTTAACGAAGTGCTGGAGGAATATCCCATGATGAGGAGAGCATTCGAGACCGTAGCCATCGACAGACTCGACCGTATCGGTAAGTGTTTAATCTGTTCATCAACACAGAGCTGTTTTACCTCTTACCTCTCCCACATCGAGTTTATTTATTTAGGAAAGAAAGAAAGAAAGAAAGAAAGAAAGAAAGAAAGAAAGAATTATTATTATCATTATTATTACCATTATTATTATTATTATTATATTCATTCATTCATTCATTCATCTTCTACCGCTTTTATCCGATCTTCCCTCGGGTCACGGGGAGCCTGTGCCTATCTCAGGCGTCTATGGGCATTAAGGCAGGATACACCCTGGATGGAATGCCAACCCATCGCAGGGCATATGATTATTCGATATTATTATATTATTATTATTATTACTATGATTATTATTATTATGGAGGATTATTATTATTAGGAGGAGGATTAGGCATTATTTTATTATTATGGAGGAGATTAGATTAGGATCATATTATTATTATTATTATTAGGTAGGATTAGGATGATTAGGATATTATTATTATTATTAGTATTATTCAGGATTATTATTATTATCATTATTATTAGGATATTCTTATTATTATTATTATTATTATATTCAGTTCTTATTATTATTATTATTATTATTATTATGATTATTATTATTATTACTTATTATTATTATTATTATTATTATGCAGGATATTATTATTATTATCATTATTTTTATATTATGATTATTATTATTTATTATTATATATTATTATTATTATTATTATTATTATTATTATTATTATTATTATTATTATTATTATTATTATTCATTATTATTATTATTATTATTATTATTATTATTATTATTATTATTCTATATTATTATTATCATCATTATTATTATTATTATTATTCTTATTATTTATTATTATTATTATTATTATTATTATTATGATATCATTATTATTATTATTATTATATTATTATTATTATTATTATTATTATTATTATTATCCCAGTTCATTCATTTTTCTTTACACTGGAAATCCATCAACAGTATGTAAACATGCAGTCGGATAACTGACACCCATCCTAAACCACCTCCACCACCAACACCATCTCCACCACCATCAGCACCTCCTCCACCACCACCAACACCAACACCACCACCTTCTCCACCACCACTATGTTCTCCACCACCTCCACCACCACCAACACCACCTCTACACCACCAACCAACCACCTCCAACACCACCACCAACACCATCACCACACCAACACCACCTCCACCACCACCACCTCCTCCACCACCACCAACACCAACACCACCTCTACACCACCTCCACCACCACCACCACCACCACCACCTCCACCAACACCACCTCCCCACACCACCACCACCACACCGCCACCACCTCCTCCCTCCTCCACCACCACCACCACCACCAATCCACCACACCACCACCACCACCAAACACCACCACACCACCACTACACACCACTCCTCCACCACCTCCACCACCACCACTGCGGGTGATCATCAACACCAGTCTGGAAGCACATGTAGGAGGTGATTGGAGACGAGGTGATGGAGGAGAGAGTGAGATGGTTTGGAGGACATGGGGGGGGGGATGCTGAGGATGGAGGTGGAGGAGGTATATGGATGTGTCGAGGGAAGACATGCAGTTATTTGGGGTGGAAGAGGCAGATGTAGAGGACATGTAACGGTGTGGAGAAGGATGATCCCACTGTGGCGCCCCCTACAGGGAGCATCCGAAAGTAGGAGAAGAAGACGAAGTGAATTCTGCTGTTGTTTTATTTTATTTTTCATTGTTTTTCCCCAAAAAAAACTTTTTCTGGAAGATGACGGTTCTTTGCTGTCCTTCCACTTTTTAAATTTAAGGAAGATAAAAAAACCGGACCCTTCTGAAACAGATAAACATCTTTTCCAGCATGTTTGTTTCAGAACCTTCAACAGTTCGTTTGAATAATTTGGCCGTGCAGTAAATAATTAACTTATTGAAATGAAGGAGAGGAGCACGGTGGTTTAGTGGTTAGCACGTTCGCCTCACACCGCCAGGGTCCGGGTTCGATTCCCGTCTCGGCCATGTGTGTGTGGAGTTTGTGCATGTTCTCCCCGTGCCTCAGGGGGTTTTTCTCCGGGTTCTCCGGTTTCCTCCCCCGGTCCAAAAACATGCACGGTAGGTTGATTGGCACCTTGGAAAATTGTCCCTAGTGTATGAATGTGTGTGTGTGTGTGTGTGTGTGTGTGTGTGATGGGTTGGCATTCCATCCAGGGTGTATCCTGCATTAATACCCATAGACGCCTGAGATAGACACAGACTCCCCGTGACCCGAGGGAAGATCGGATAAAGCGCTAGAAGATGAATGAATGAATGAATGAAGTCCTAAGTGTGATTACTGGGCAATTTTGTTTTATTGTTTAATGAACACCAGTTATTACACCTAAAATGTCGTCTCTGTAATAAATTGCCGGTAAAATGACGAACTTTAAGCTTCGCTACGTTAAAAATGGTCTAAAGAATGCGATATCGAACGTTTTTGTGGTGAATAAGTGATTAATCCACTGCTTGCCATTTTGTTTCCAGGCAAAAAGAACTCCATCCTGATGCATAAAGTCCAACACGACCTAAACTCTGGAGTTTTTAACAACCATGAGAACGAGTTAATTCAGGAGATCGTAAAGTACGACCGGGAGATGGTGAAACTCGTGGACCTGCAAAGACCAAGGGCCATGTCGGCTACGCAATCCACCCACGGGACCATGTTTCCGTCCTCCAGTCAGCCTCCGACCGGTTCTGCCATCGCCACCCTGCAGCAAGCTGTAGCTATGAGTTTCTGTCCCCAGATGGTCAACCCTCTGGCAGCACACGCAGCTCTCCAGTCCCCCCGCATGGTGCGCCGTTTCCAGGTGGTCCAAAACCTGGTCAGCCCCGGGGCCCAGCAGACCCCTCTAGGCTCCCAGTTCTCCAGCACCGCTATTCCCTCGGCCCTCGCCAGCACGCCCGTCCAGAGCCCTTTGGTTACGGGTGCTCGAACGTTCCAGTACAGCTCCAGTCCCATGGGGGCTCCATCAGGCTCCCAGCTCTCGCTGGTGCAGCAGCAGCAGCACATCTGCAGCCCTACACACAGAGCCTCAGTTCCAAGGAGCGCAATGACCCAGGACGCCAGAGCCCTCTCGGCCTCCCAGCCGTCTTTGCCCCACGATGCCGTCCAGCCGGCCGCTCCCAGTCCACCTCAGTCCACCAGAGTTTCCTCCATGTCCATTGGACCGCCACACAACCTCCCCGGGCCCATGAGCTTCAGACCTGCCATCGCTCCCAGGATGACGCTTCAGCACCAGATGTCTGTAGGGGCGTTTCCTCCCGCCTCCCTCCCGCAGATGAGGCCAAGCCAGGACTCGGGACCGGCCAAGAAAGATTCAGTAGTCAGCCTTCCGGACACGGACCACCAAGTTAGATCTAGATTATCTTCCAATTTGTGACCTTGATGGATCCGGGTGTGTAGGTGGCTCTTCGTGCCGTGGATTTGACTTTTTTTCAGAATGTACCCGGTTTCGAACTGTGACCAGGGCAGAGGGGGAGCAGAAACTCGCCAGCGTATTATTATTATTATTATTATTATTATTAACCATTAAAAAGTCATGAAGATTTAGCATTGGAGATGTTTGTGTTGTATCCACCAACATGAATATCCATGTAGCTTCTTCCCACACAGTTTGCCTCTTCATGATTGCTTACTTTTATATCGTGGTTGTATTCGAACATCACAAGTTCCTTACTGTACCTGCTAGCCTCAATAATACAGTAATAGACTGGAATGCAACACGGGGGTGGGGGGCGGGGCGTGGAGGTAGGGATTGGGGCGGTGGCGTTGGTGTTGTAGATGTGGAGGGGGCGGGGGGCTCAGACTGTGTAAGTGTTTTTTTGCCACTCCCCCCCAAGATTCCTCCATCGTACTCGGAGCGGTTTAGTGTTTATTCTTCTTCTGACCGAGCAATATTAAACCTGTTATAGGAAACGGTTTATTTCAGCGAGCGTGTCTAAACGCGGTGAGAAATCGTAAGATTAAAAACGTTCGCTACAGAAAAACGGAGTTTGGAGAAGAAAAAAAAAAGTTTTGTATTTAAAAGGAATTTAATGAAAAAGGGAAACATTATTTCACTGCCTTGATTTCCACTTGGAAGCCATATATTGTTTATTTTATTTGTTTATTTGACCAGACCTGTGTGTGTGTGTGTGTGTGTGTGTGTGTATCATATATTCATATATTTATTTATGCATATTCGCCGCCCTCATTAATTTCTGATCAATGTCAAACAAACGATAGATGGATTTACAGGGGAATCGGGAAATGTAGCCGGATCACCGGATATGCAACGTTACCTACCGTATACCAACGTTCCCGAGATTTTAACGCACATCAGAGGGATTTAATCATCGATTCGGGAAAACCAGTGCATAAAGGATGTAGCAGAAAAGCCCAGAGGAGAAAATACAGCCAGCGACTTTAGCGTTATGCAACAGCGAGCGTTTCCGTGCTCAAGCGTTCCCGGGAATTCCGCTCCGTCCTCGTGATGGACGCGAAAGATTTCCTCGCGGCGCCGTTTCAAGGCGGCTGTAATCTCCCATATACGTTAGCAATGCCCCTAAGGAGGTGGATAAGGCATTGGACTTTGGATCCGAGAGGGTCAGGAGTTCAAATCCCGGCCAGGCAAATAGCTGCTTCTCATGGGGCCCCTGAACAAGGCCCCTAACCCCATGTGCAGTGTGTCATGTGTCATGAAAAGATGCAAATGGATACAAATGACATAAAGGATCGAAGTTTCCCAACGTTGTTCCCTTTTTTACAGTTAGAAAATTCCCAGTGTGTGTGTGTGTGTGTGTGTGTGTGTGTGTGTGTGTGTGTGTGTGTGTGTGTGTGTGTGTGTGTGTGTGTGTGTGTGTGTGTGTGAGAGATGCCACCGGCCCCCAAACTAACACACCGCCGCCTGCAGCAGAACGTTTCTTCTTCCGTCTACAGATATTCGACAATCTCTTCACTCACTCACTCACTCGCTCGCTCACTCACAATCATCTCACTCACTCACTCATCCTTGTCATCAATCTCACTCACTCACTCATCACTCACTGTTCACTCACTCACTCAATCCATCGTTCACTCACCATCACTTAATGTTCACTCACTCCCATCGTTCACTCACTCACTCCATCACTCACTCACTCCAGTTCACTCACTCACTCCATCGTTCACTCACTCCATCGTTCACTCTCACTCACTCACTCCATCGTTCACTCACTCACTCAATCATTCACTCACTCACTCCATCATTCACTCACTCACTCCATCCCTCGTTCACTCACTCACTCCCTCGTTCACTCACTCACTCACTCCATCGTTCACTCACTCACCCCCTTGTTCACTCACTCCCTCATTCACTCACTCACTCCCTCGTTCACTCCCTCATTCCTTCATTCACTCACTCACTCATCATTTACACACTCACTTCACTCACTCACTCACTCACTCACTCCCTCATTCACTCACTCACTCCCTCGTTCACTCACTCACTCCATTGTTCACTCACTCACTCCATTGTTCACTCACTCACTCCATCGTTCACTCACTCACTCCATCGTTCACTCACTCACTCCATTCACTCCCTCATTCACTCACTCACTCATCACCTCCATCGTTCACTCACTCACTCCATTGTTCACTCACTCACTCCATTGTTCACTCACTCACTCCATCGTTCACTCACTCACTCCATCGTTCACTCACTCACTCCCTCGTTCACTCACTCACTCATCGTTCACTCATCACTCACATCGTTCACTCCTCACTCGCACTTCGTTCACTCACTCACTCCATCGTTCACACTGTTTGCCAAATAAATTCAAAAATTCTTTAAAGCAATAAATAAGAAAGAAAAAAAACACGTTTATTTGCAGGTTTTTAGAAAGACGTGAGAAAAGTCGACCGAGTCGCTGTTCATCGTTATAATGAAAACACGCCACAGGTTTTGCTATGCATTCTGCGGATGGAGATTTTCTGTTCTGTGGTTTTTAGTTCAATAAAAAGATGAAGAGTTTTGCTTTGTTTCTTTTTGTTTTTGTTTTCTGGATAGAAGACAATAAATAATAAAGAAATCTTATGACTACGAGAACTGAAGGAGTTTCAGTCGTACGGAAAAAAAGAAATAAAGACGAATATTTAGTAAAATTCTGGATTCGGTTTGGAGTCAGTAAAATTGACCGATTTGAAAAGGGGGCGGGGCTTACAGAAGAAACCTTCTTCTGTAAGCCCCTTACAGAAGAAACCGGAAAGGGGCGGAGCTTATAAAACGTCAGGTGGTGACAGATTGGTGTGTGGTACAGAAAAGGGGGCGGGGCTATCGGGAAGACTGGAAAGAGGGAAAGGGGTGGAGCTTTCAGAAAATGACGTGAGATTTATTTGAAATGGCAAAAGGGGCGGGGCTTACATACACTAAAATAACGAATGCAAAAAATAAAAATAAAAAATAGAAATGTGTCAGGGCTTTCAGAGATGAAAGATTAACGTTAAGAATCAGAATGGGGCGGAGCTTAGAGAATGTCAGAAGGTGAGAGATACAGAAAAGGGGGCGGAGTTTTTAGAATGTCAGAGATAGTAGATGATTTGTGCGAAACATAAAAGGGGCGGGGCTTACAGAACATGAGAGGAGACTGCTAACGTGAGGTATGGAAAAGTGGGCGGGGCTTCCAGGAAAACAGGAAACAATATTTTACTATAGTGAGACTAGGAAATGGGAGGAGCTGTCAAAAAAAAAACAAGATGAGGAAAAAGGGGCGGGGCTTTCAGGATGTCAGGAGACGAGAGATTGGTATGAGAGATATGGAAAAGGGGCGGGGCTTTAAGGAAGCCAGGATACAAGACATTACTATTGTAGTAGAGGAAAAGGGGCGGGGCTTTTAGGATGTCAGGAGGCGAGACATTCCTATGACAGATAGAGAAAAGGGGCGGGGCTTTAGGAAGCCAGGATACAAGACATTACTATTGTAGTAGAGGAAAAGGGGCGGGGCTTTTAGGATGTCAGGAGGCGAGACATTCCTATGACAGAAGGAAAAAGGGGCGGGGCTTTAAAGCCAGGATACAAGACATTACTATTGTAGTAGAGGAAAAGGGGCGGGGCTTTTAGGATGTCAGGAGGCGAGACATTCCTATGACAGAAGGAGAAAAGGGGCGGGGCTT
>JACRUU010000023.1:605000-607500 GCA_030449085.1 Kryptopterus vitreolus
GAGCACAGGCATGGACTCGCCTCTGTAACAGGAGATCTTCATGGAGCACAGGCATGGACTCGCCTCTGTAACAGGAGATCTTCATGGAGCACAGGCATGGACTCGCCTCTGTAACAGGAGATCTTCATGGAGCACAGGCATGGACTCGCCTCTGTAACAGGAGATCCTCATGGAGCACAGGCATGGACTCGCCTCTGTAACAGGAGATCCTCATGGAGCACAGGCATGGACTCGCCTCTGTACAGGAGATCTTCATGGAGCACAGGCATGGACTCGCCTCTGTAACAGGAGATCCTCATGGAGCACAGGCATGGACTTGCCTTTGTAACAGGAGATCCTCATGGAGCACAGGCATGGACTCACCTCTGTAACAGGAGATCTTCATGGAGCACAGGCATGGACTCGCCTCTGCAACAGGGGAACTTCATCGAGCACAGGCATGGACTCGCCTCTGTAACAGGAGATCTTCATGGAGCACAGGCATGGACTCGCCTCTGTAACAGGAGATCTTCATGGAGCACAGGCATGGACTCGCCTCTGTAACAGGAGATCCTCATGGAGCACAGGCATGGACTCGCCTCTGTAACAGGAGATCCTCATGGAGCACAGGCATGGACTCGCCTCTGCAACAGGAGGATCCTTCATGGAGCACAGGCATGGACTCGCCTCTGTAACAGGAGATCTTCATGGAGCACAGGCATGGACTCGCCTCTGTAACAGGAGATGCTCATGGAGCACAGGCATGGACTTGCCTTTGTAACAGGAGATCCTTATGGAGCACAGGCATGGACTCGCCTCTGTAACAGGAGATCTTCATGGAGCACAGGCATGGACTCGCCTCTGTAACAGGAGATCTTCATGGAGCACAGGCATGGACTCGCCTCTGTAACAGGAGATCTTCATGGAGCACAGGCATGGACTCGCCTCTGTAACAGGAGATCTTCATGGAGCACAGGCATGGACTCGCCTCTGTAACAGGAGATCTTCATGGAGCACAGGCATGGACTCGCCTCTGTAACAGGAGATCTTCATGGAGCACAGGCATGGACTCGCCTCTGTAACAGGAGATCTTCATGGAGCACAGGCATGGACTCGCCTCTGTAACAGGAGATCTTCATGGAGCACAGGCATGGACTCGCCTCTGTAACAGGAGATCTTCATGGAGCACAGGCATGGACTCGCCTCTGTAACAGGAGATCTTCATGGAGCACAGGCATGGACTCGCCTCTGTAACAGGAGATCTTCATGGAGCACAGGCCTTATGGACTCGCCTCTGTAACAGGAGATCTTCATGGAGCACAGGCATGGACTCGCCTCTGTAACAGGAGATCTTCATGGAGCACAGGCATGGACTCGCCTCTGTAACAGGAGATCTTCATGGAGCACAGGCATGGACTCGCCTCTGCAACAGGGGAACTTCATCGAGCACAGGCATGGACTCGCCTCTGTTACAGGAGATCGGGATTGGTCTCCTCTCCTCTCCTTCTCTTCTCCTCCTCTCAGTAATTGATTCCACCACAACCCGAAAGTCAATCTCACTTTAGCCGTAATGGTCCAGACTGCGCTGGGAGAGCTTCACGATCGATCTCAGGACACGTCAGAGACACGGAGTGTACGGGGAATGGAGTGCAGGAAATACACACTTCAGCACCGAGACCCTCTGCGTTCATCTCATTTATCTTCTCGTCTCTACACTCGAGACGCAGTGAACGTCAGCGCAATACAGTTTCTGCTAAAGTTGCAAAGAAAGTGTTTTTTTTAAGTGTGTGTGTGTGTATGTATAAGTGTGTGTATAAGTGTGTGTGTGTGTATATAAGTGTGTGTGTGGATATAGTGTATAAGTGTGTGGTATAGAGTGTGTGTGTGTGTATGTGTAAAGTGTGTGTGAGTGTGTGTATAAGTGTGTGTGTGTATATAAGTGTGTGTGTGTGTGTATAAGAAGTGTGTGTGTGTGTGTGTGTATGTGTGTAAGTGTGTGTGTGTGTGTGTGTGTGTGTTGTGTGTGTGTGTGTGTGTGTGTGTGTGTGTATAAGAGTGTGTGTGTGTGTGTGTGTGTGTGTGCTTCAGTTCAGAAACATCTGAGTATCTGTGACACCTTCCACAGATGAGTTGTGCTATTTTTTAAACTATTTTTTTGTGTGTCTGTGTCACTGTGTGTGTGACTGTGTGTGTCTGTGTGTCCCTGTGTCACTGCGTTTGTCTGTGTGACTTCTGTGTGTGTGTATCTGTGTCTGTGTGTTCTGTGTGTCACTGTGTGAGTGTCTCTGTGTCACTGTGTGTGTTTGTGTGTGTATCTGTGTCTGTGTGTTCTGTGTGTCTGTGTGACTGTGTGTGTCTCTGTGTCACTGTTTGTGACTGTGTGTGTGTGTCTGTGTGACTGTGTGTGTCTCTGTGTCACTGTGTGTCTGTGTGACTGTGTGTCTGTCTCTGTGTCCCTGTGTGTGTGTGTGTGTCTCTGTGTCACTGTGTGTGTGTGTCACAATGTGTGTCTGTGTCACTG
>JACRUU010000023.1:617500-622500 GCA_030449085.1 Kryptopterus vitreolus
TTCCGATCAGTAACCCAGCGGAAAGTTCAGGAACCAACAACATTCCGAACGTCGTGCAATTCCACTGGAAACGACTGGAAGTGATGAATACGTACATTTACATTTATGGCATTTGGTAGACGCCCTTTTCCAGAGCGACTTACAACTGAGCAAGGGCCTTTCTCAAGGGCCCACTAATGGCAGCTTGGTGGGATTTGAACCTGCAATCTTCCAGTCCAGAGCCACTGTGCTAGACATGGAACTCCATCTCACCTACGAGTGTTTATGTCACATGTGCATGTCGGGCGAACACGGGGCCGAACAGCGGAGCGTCAAATTTCCCCATTCATTCTCTATAGGGGCCGGAATGTCGCGGATTTCCCAAAATTCCAAATGTGTGTGGGATTCGGGAGGTATATGATCGTGATCCACTCCGGATTCCTCTACGAGTGGATTTGTGCATATGTGCATGTCGGACGCTCACAGGCCCGAACTGTGAGGCACGGAATTTCAACCCCATTCATTTTCTATGGGAAAAAAAAAATTCCTGCTTTTTGGCCCCGGGTTCGGAATTCCGCAGGGGAGATTCCTTATAAAAGTAACAGCACGGCCTCACACCATCGGGACGCACGATATGAGGTACGATTCGTGAGGATCGGATAAAAACTACAGGACGAGTTACACGTTATAGATATATATATATATATATATATATATATATATATATATATATTATATATATATATATATATATATATATATGTGGAATGTGCTGCCCAGTCACTGCACCAAAATGGGATGAAACTGCTCTGAGATGAAGAACCTCTTTAGACCTCTTTGTTTTTCCCCCCAAACTATTCCAGATGAAGGTTTTTTTTAGAGGAACGTCGTGTCCGTTCCTCTATTCCGGTATTCCGGTATTTAGGAGATGTGATTCATCTCCTGGTCAGGATCTCAGCATAACTCTCCATAACTCCCTACTTTCTCCCTCCACCACTGCTCGTAATCTCGGGGTAACTATAGACAATCAATTATCTTTCTCTTCCCATATTTCTAACGTTTCTCGCTCTTGTCGTTACCTTCTCTACAACATCAGAAGGATTCGAGCGTTTTTATCCACACAGGCTGCTCAGGTCCTGGTTCAGTCTCTCGTCATCTCGAGACTGGACTACTGTAACTCTCTGCTGGCAGGTTCGACCTCAGAACGCTATTCGTCCACTGCAAATGATTCAAAATGCAGCTGCGCGACTCGTTCAACCTGCCTAAATTCTCTCGCACCACCCCACTGCTGCGCTCGCTCCACTGGCTTCCTGTAGCTGCACGCATCAGATTCAAAACACTGACGCTCGCCTACAAAGCCAAAAATGGATCTGCACCATCTTACCTCCGCAACCTCATCACCTCCCGTACTGCACCTCGCTGCCTGAGAGCGTCCAGCACTGCTCGTCCTGGTTCCACCGTCTCTCAGGGTAAAAGGTAAGGCCAGCTCAAGGCTCTTCTCTGTTCTGGCACCGATGTGGTGGAACGAACTTCCACTGAAGGTCCGAACAACGGAGACACTGTCTACATTCAAACGTCGACTGAAGACCTACCTCTTCCTACAACACCTATCCTAACATTCCTTTTATTCTCTTTTATCTCACTGTCCAGAAATCCATAAAAAAAAAAAAAAAAGCATCTGTCTATTCTTGTGTACTTGAGTTTGTATTAACCTTTCTTAAATAAATCTTATCTTTAGATCAAGACCTAAAGCACTTCGTGCACGTCGTTCTGGATAAGGGCGTCTGCTAAATACCGTAAATGTAAATGTAAATGTGTCCGGAACGATGTGTGTAAATCCGTTCTTCATACCGAGGGAGGAATTTTCACTGAGGGAATTTGCCGCGATAATCGGAAATCCTCATTAAAAACAGACGGGATCTGCACACGCTCGGAGACGCTTCTGTCTCGGAGTGCTTGATTGCTTAATTAATAAATGTAGCATTAATCAGTTAATTACAGGAAGTAAATAACGTCAGATTACACACAAAAAGAAACACCCTGAAGCCGTGATTAAACTCCTGCTGTGGAGATTTATTTCCCTGTACGGTAACGAGCGCTAAGGATCCTCCACTCAGGAATGCGTTAGCGTCTGGAGACCAGACGTCACCTCCCCCGGGGTTTTTATTTTGAAACCATTAAATTTAACAGGTTACTTTTAGACTAAAAGGGATGGAGTGGATATTGGGCGAGGGGACGCGTGACGGCACTCACCACGTGGTTCCGGGTGCGGTGGTAGGGCTGGACGATGGGCAGACCCAGAGGGGTCACCCACTCCACCGTGCTGCCCGACTTAGCGATTAGCCGAGCGCTCTCGGTTAGCCAGTCCTGCAAAGAAAGGCAAAGAAGGACATCTCAGGTACAACCGAAACGCAACCCGATATACATGTGGTTTTTTTTGGGACACCAGACTTTTAAAGCACATGAAACGAATCTGTGGTGTTTAGACACCAAAAACGCACTTTTTGGACGTTTTTTCGGGAGGGGGCGGGGCCTGTGACGCACGTGACATCATCAAATTATCCAGCGTCCGACTCCCGTCGATGTACCGAGTGTTTAGACATGTCACATGACCATGTGTCCGAGTTGCGCAGATTTTTCACGTTTGTGGTTACGTGACGCCATGCGGCAGTCACATGATCGCGACCGACTCCATCTCACCTACGAGTGTTTATGTCACATGTGTATGTCGGGCGAACACGTGGCCGAACAGCGGAGTGTCAAATTTCCCCATTCATTCTTAATGGGGCCGGAATGTCGCGTGATTTCCCAAAATTCCGAATGTGTGATGGATTCGGGAGGTATATGATCGTGATCCACTCCGGACCCCCTACGAGTGCCATATGTGCATGTCGGACGCTCACAGGCCCGAACTGTGAGGCAGGAAATTTCGGCCCCATTCATTTTCTATGGGAAAAAATTCCTGCTTTTTGGATAATTTGATGATGTTACGTGAGTCACTGGCCCCGCCCCTTCCTGAAAAAATACCTCCCATTCAGAGTTTCTGGAAATCCGCGACATTCCGGCCCAAGAGAGAATGAAGGGGGAAATTTGACGCTATGCCGTTTGGCCCGTGTTCATCCGACATGCACATTTAACACCCACTCGTAGGTGAGATGGAGTCGGTCACGATCGTATGACTACCGCATGGCGTCACGTAACGTGAAAAATCTGCGTAATAGCGAAACTCGGACACAGGGTCATGTGAAGTGTCTAAACGCTCGGCACATCGAACGAGAGTCGGACGCTGGATAATTTGATGATGTCACAGTGCGTCACTGGCCCCGCCCCCTTCTGAAAAAAAATGCCCAAAATGGGCTTTTTGGTGTCTAAACACTCGTCTTTTTTGGCCCCGGGTTCGGAATTCCGCAGGGCAATTCCTTAAGTGTGACGGTTTGGGAGCCGAGACCCCGGAGCCACATGGGTTCCACATGCAAATCGTGTTTTATGTGCAGAACGTGAGCATCATAATACCATAATATATAATCTAATAATATAATATAATAATAATAATAATAATAATATAAAGTGGTAATTAAATAACGAATGAAAGATGAAGGGAAAGAATAAAAGGAAGGATTTTCATTCATTTTAGTTAATTATGCGTTTCTAAACGGAATCACTAGAATAAATCTAAATAAATACATTGAATATTAATATATGACATTCCGTTATATTAATATGTTCTTTTATTCTATACTCCATATTGATTATAATATACTATATTACGAGCGTGCGTTTTTATTTATTTATTACTTATTTATTTATTGATGTTTTTTTTCTTATTTTCTTATTATTTATTTATCTTTTTAACAAAACCGCACTGAATTTGAACGTTAAAAACAGGGAAAGGCACATTTTGCGTGTCGTTACACCCCCTAGTGGTTCCGTGAGGTAGTGGCTCGGTGGTTAAAGTTGTGAGTTATTAAATGGGAGGGAAGGCCGGGGGTCTCAGGGGCCTCGGGGGCCCTTGAGCGAGATTGGGGTGGTGTCTCTGTGACTTGGCGTACCTGGATCTCTCTCGTCCCGGTGAACATCTCCTTCAGGCTGCTGAAGACCTGATGCACCAGGTAGTGTGAGGCGTCCCAGATATACTCCTGCAGACAAAACAGACCAACGTACAGACAACAATTAAAAGTGTTCGAGCGTGCTCGTATCCCGAGAGGACACACACACACACACACACACACACACACACACACACACACCTGCATTCATTATCTCTCTCACACACACACACACACACACATACACACACACCTGCATTCATGATCTCACCCACACACACACCTGCATTCATTATCTCACATACACACACACACACACACCACACACACACTCACATACTCACACACACACACACACTTTTCATTGCTACTCGCACAACACACACACACACACACCTGCATTCATTACACAGCTCACACACACACACAAATCACAACATCCAACACACACACACACCAACACCACACACCCACACACCTGCATTCATTATCTCACACACACACACACACACACACACACACACACACACACACTAGGACTCGTACTAGGATAATTCCATGCTCTGATCTCACTGCTGATCCCAAGTCACCTGTGTATGATGATCTACAGATCTCCAAACCTACTGAAACCTACTGACTGACCGACCGACCTACTGACCCCCGACCGACCCCCACCCACCGATCCCACCTACCGACCGACCGACCTACTGACCCATTGACCGACCGACCCCCGACCTACCGACCCTACATCCTGCTCGACCCACCCCACCGCCCGTATTAAACCGTGAACCGACCTACTGACACCCCAACCCACCGCCCGACCGACCTCGACCCCCGATGTGACCGACCTACCACCCTCACCCAGACCCGACCTACTGACCCACCCACCACCGACCCAAACCATCCTACCCGACCCCCCCCGACCGACTACCTCTTCGACCGACCGACCTACTGACCCACCCATCGACACCCACC